>JAUNZO010002768.1:0-45654 GCA_031894775.1 Chloris gayana
CTACTCCCTCCGTCCCAATATAATTGACATTCTAGCTCTGGGCATGGAGATTAAGAAGAGAAGGAATAAAGTAGGTACGCAGGAAACGAGGAGGAGAGAGATAAAAATAGAGGTGTATTGGAAAGAGAGAGATGTCTCGGGAAGTGAGAATGCCAAACATTTTGAGAAAACTGGATGAGGCTAGAATGCCAAATATTCTGGGACGGAGAGAGTATCATTGTGTGTGGTCTTTCTTGAATTCTAATGCTGACTGCCTTTTCGATCAGCAAAGCTATTATTTCTACATCATAAACTCTTTTTGCTTGTTCAGTGCTGGAGACGTTCGTGTAAATTGGACACCAGTTTTGAAAATGGAGTGACCCTCAAATCTGGAGATGTTGTTTCTGTCAGTGGAATGGGAAGGCTAAAGGTAAACTAAAAACATTTGTGGTATCCTTCTATTTTTGTTGTCTTTTGAATGTCGTAGCCGCTTAGGATTTAAGATATTCTTGCGATTCCGCTATTGCCACCTAGTGTACCCGCTTAGGATTTAAGATATTCTCGCGATTCTGCAATTGCCACCTAGTTTACTCTGATACCACTAGTTTCTTGGTTTTATTCACGAGAGGTTTTGTCGATATTATTTCATGAATTCGTTGACACCCGCCTCTTATATGTAAATTATAAATCTATTCAGTTGGACACTGTGCCAAAACTCCTCAAGGAGTGGGGTACTGCAAAATTAGCACTGACATTGGCACCATTATGAGCCTCGTCCCCATGAATCTTTGTGAGGCACACCTTTTTTAGCAACCTTGATACTGTGGTATTGTTCACACACTTAGGTCATGTCCTGCACATCAAAATGATACCCAAATTCATACTGTTTGGCACCTCAGTTCCACCTGGTGCCAACTACTAGTAAGCAACGTTGCCTGTGGTGGGCAGGATTATGGTTGATAGACTAACATGAAGAACCTTCATTATGTGCTGAAGTCTAGAGTATCGCCACCGATATGATCCTCTACTCTACCCCTTATCTTGGGTTCTTGTAAACAGATTGCTTTTCTGAAATTAAAGTCTTAGGCTTGGATGGTAGGCTCTACCAGAGATATATGCATGTTGCTAAATTTTAAATTCTTTTGCAAACTTTTGAAAATTGAAGTGTTAGCAACTTCTGGGTTATTTATGTTGTTTGTTCACCTTTTTTTTAGATTGGGGTAATTGTGACCACCAGGAAAGGAAAATATGCGATTGAGTTGATTCAATATCTGTAGTCCTGGAATTGATCTACAATTCTATCAAGGATAAATTGAATGGTATGTTTTTTTACGCCTATACATGACTGCAATCATATATAATAAGATTTTGTTACTGCTTTAACTTGAAGTTACAGAAACATGAGTATGTTCCTAAGATTTTGTTACTGCTTTAACTGTGAAAAGAAAATCATTTTCATCTGTTAACAATTTTTGTCAGTTCAGATTCAGGGCTTCAAATAATAAGTACCATGATGTTTCTATTATGAAAAATATGGGTCATTCATTGCTTCTGTGCAATCAGCGGTGTGATCTTTTTGGCATTTTATGCACTAATGGCTGTAAGCATCCATATTTCTGCTGCTGCTTTATATGAGGGATTATTCCACTCTAAAGCTAAAAAAAGAATAAATGTATGCCATAGGAAACAGAAAAGGAATCTTTCTTTGGCTCACTGCTTTACAAACTAGATAACACTATTTTCAGTATTTGAAAATGACCAAACGCTAGGCTACTTCATCATCAATAATTAAACATGTGAACGATTATGACAAGATGAGGAAACCTTTTGCACTTGGTAAGGTTGAATGCAAAAAGGTGTCAAAAGGGACTATTTTTTTTTCGGGATCTATTTTTCTAGATTGTAAAATTATCACATATACAGGACAATATTTCAATTCACCAGGCCAGGGACTAATAAATTTCTGGGGATCTATTCAGAGTCCCCAACAAATGGAGTAAGATTTGGATAATCTTCTTCTGATTCTTTCTGCATGAAAGAAGAGTGTGCAAGCACTCCAGTTCTTAGCAACACAATTTTTTGCCGTTTGTAATTTTTGTCTGATTCTTGCACAGAAATATCCAGTCATATATAACGAGATACTACTAGTAATGTTATATAAAAAAGGAGGACGTCACATGCACGGGGTTTGTGATGTATCCAACCTTATATAGACTTTAAATCTACTAAATTGACAACCTGTGACAACGGGTTGTTTGTTTTAAGCCCGCCAATCAATTGTGCAGGAACTATAACTACCGCTACCTTCCTTGCAGTTTTCTTTAACATATATGCCAAAAGCTTCCTCGCTCACATGCTCCTTCGAGCCTTACTAGTAGCCTTGGTGTTTCTTTTCCAGAAAACTGGAACATTTCAATCTCAGATCAGATGGGAGCGGCAAAACTCCAAGATGTTTGTCACCTCGTGACTTTTCTACCAAAGGAAACCAAAAGGACGTCAGACCGTATGACATCTGATACCTTGCATGGTAGGCTGGCTTGAATATCTCAGCTGTTTGACGACATGTATACAACCTCATTTGGTGGGTAACTATCAATTCGTACGTATACTGTTGGGTTTGATTGTCTTAGAGTCATCAGGCTGCTTGATTGCCTCAGTGTTTAGATGAGGAATCTCAATTGCAGCAATAACTTTAAAGTGGACCATTCTCAAAGTATGCCTTGCAATGTTGTTAGTGAGTTGAATCAGTGGAACAGGTGGGAGTAAGCTGCACTTTCCGAAGCAGAATCATGCTAGTTTGGCTGCTTTCAAATCAAACTTTCTTTGGGCCGGCGTGATGCTGTGCTTTGTGGACGTGAAGATAATGTAGATTAGTCGATGTTCTCCGCACTGTCAATCTCCGGTTTGCTTGCGCCAGTTGGATGTTTGGTTTTCTTAACGAAGTTCTACTTGTTCTTTAGTCCAGCATGAGTTGTAACATCTACGTCCTGTCCGGGTTGATGCGCCATTTGGAGGACAAATTAGTTGCGACAAAATTGACTCCGGCGCTAATATGCTAAGGTTTCCTTGGATTCTACGCTCGCCATACTTAACACACACACAAGCCAAGTGGCTAGCTTTTTGACCAGTAGGAAGCTTGCATTGCCTCCTTATCCCCAACGAAGATTTGACCAGTTCGGAGGATTCAAGAGTATGTTATGAAACCGTGGCCCCACTACAAGGCTTTTGCCGTCCTGTGAACTAATGTTCTAGATCTTGTAATATTTTCCACGCTCAACCACTCTTCTGGAGGTTACAGCTATGTCTATATATTTTGACTGACTTCATCAATGGGTGCGTTGTGTCACACGTTCCAAGTATTTTATGTTATATAGTATACGGTACTGGATATGATCTGTTTATGTTTTGTTTTATGACCAGAAGTGCGCGGTTGTCCTGCTCCATTTGAGTTTTGCATGGGCACTTGAATTTTAGACCGAAATAAGGGTGAACATCACACGACTTGATGAGATCAAGGTGCGGCTCGCTGGCGAGGGACGAGCAGTTGATAACACGTTTCGGCGTACCAGTAGCCTGCTGAATGCCGTCGTATATATGCTTAAGGCCCTGTTTGTTTCAGCTTATTTGGGATCAGATTATTTAATTTCGATCAAATAATCTAGGTGGGTAAACAAACATACCAGCTTATTTGATGAGATTAAATAATCTAGTGGCTAGATTATCATAATCCAATAAGCACCTTAAGAGTGCGTTTATTTTCAAACTTTATTTGACAAAAAGACTCACTACCCTCAGTATAATTAAAAGAAATTACCCACCTCGCCATCAACGTGGACCCCACCTACCTCACACACATGCCGCCATCTTACTCCTCTTCCGCTTCTCTTTCCTCTTTCATCTCCTCCTCAAATCCAACCAATCCTTCATTTTTTTTCACTTTCTCGCCAGATCCGTCGAACAAACGGTCGCAATGGAACCTCTTGATCGCGATGATCCTGAAACATCTCTCTCCCAAGCCTTAGCCCACCGAAAATTGTTGAATCGGATATTTTTTAGCTATAGTAACAAAAGCGTATTATTGTCTTCTCGCACCTATAAGCAATAATCCAACCTAAAATAATCTAGGTAAACAAACACTCCTTTTAAATTATATAATCTAGATTATTTAATCTAGTACCAATAATCCAGATTATATAATCTACTTGGAAAACAAACAGGGCCTAAGGAAGTGGACACGCTTGGGATCAATAGCGTGCCAACAAAATCCGCAGTTCGTCTATGCGGCCATTAATTTAGCTATAACCAAAAAAGAAAACATATACTCTCTACTGTCCATAACCAAAAAAAAATCAACTGCTAGGATTTTGAAGCAAGTGTGTCGTCTGCCAGTTCCCATTTGCCTATAAACAAGTACATTATCAGAAGCCTGAATCTATGTTGATTCCATATACCAAGCAAGATCGAGGAACACTTGGCGTGCAAGTATCGCGTCGTCCTAATCTGAACCCACAATCATATACGTGCATCACAGGCGGCACCACACGTCCAGCGATCGACCACCAGAGCCAACGACGCCGACACAATCCAAGCCATTTCAGGTTTTCCGCCGGCCACACGCCGTGGAGGGCGCGCATGGCGGCCAGCAAGAAGAACGGGACGAACGAAACGGTTCCGCGCGCGCTCCCCGTCCCCGGCTGGCTAACTGCAACGTTTGGGTCCATGCCCCGACGCCCGCGCGCGGCGCGGCCCGACGAGGCCGGTGTTGCGCCGACCCCGACGTGGCCAAGAGCGGCGCGCCACCTCACCGGGACCGGGCTTTATCCGGCGTCAGCCGTGGCTGCCTGCGCCGGTTGCTGTCCGCCGTGATCTGTGCTTGGAGCTAGTACTGGCACGCAGTGCAGCCTTTGCTGACACTGCGACTGGACACACACCTTCTGTTTTCACACCGTCTTTTCTCCCTTTCTTATCTTCAATTTTCCAGGACCGCTGTCGATGTAAATTGCTCACGTTATTCACGTGGAGTTGATCCGAATGGATTCGAGGGGCAGTATGCGTTTCTGGTTTACAGTTTCCACTAGACGTGTCCTTTGCCATAATCTCTCCTTTATGTCGTGCTTAATAGCTGGAGAAATTAATGGCAAGATATTGCTCTGCTGACCTTTTCTAGTTGACTGGACTGGGATTTGTTTCCTGTTCACAGAATTTTCAGGAAAAAAAGGGTAGTAGTACTTTTGACTCATTAATTATGCTGGCCAAAGTAAAGCCGCGCCGGCCTTGTCATGTGATCCCGTATGTGTCTCTCACCACAAAAAGCAAGTAAAGCCGGCCAAAAAAAAGGTAACATTGTAGGGCTTGTAACATTTGGCCACAGGTTCCTCTCCAGTACACAGAACACACGCGCTTCGTACAGTGATGATAATTAAGCTAAGACCAATTTTAATTGGAGTAGTCGCAGAATGTCACGAAGCATTAAATTTATCGATACGATACGTGTAGAGTATAGAGTGAATGTCACTACGATGTAGATGAAAGTATCATCACCACTAGTCTCCAGCTGACACTGGTTCTTAAGCAATTTCTTCTATGAACTATGCGATGACACTCTTCATCGATACTCGCCTAAGACTTGATTTCGCCAGTGTGAACTGATCACTAATTGCGCTGGAAAATCGAGTCGGTGCCGCGAGCCGTACACTATTTGTGAGATCGACACAGCCCTGTGGAGTTTAATGGCACCACATGGCGCCCGGCCACTGAAGGTCCTCACATCAATTAAACCGCCGTATCAGCGGCATCACATGAGATCCGGATTAGTTTATGAACAGTAACATGGGGGCAGCGAATCGCTGGCATCCGAGTGATCAAGCATATGCATGGTTAAACAAAACAAGTACTACTAGCTAGGGCTGGCTTTTAACTACGAAGAAATACGCATGCACCGAATTCGATAGGCGTCCTGGTTGCTGTCAGCACCAGCGACAGCGCTGTTTATTTATCCGGAAATCAGAGAGCTCCAGGCTCAATCGGTGGCGGTAATTATTAGGGCGCGCAAGCGCAAGTAAAGTCAACAAATTAAAAGGCGCGGGTCAGCAGCAAAGACGGGGTTACGGAACCATCACGCTGCTTGATGATCCTCCGTGTAGATGTGATTAGTTGGGTTTGACTAACTCGGCCACTCGCGAGAAAGACGAGGCTCCGTGTCGCGGTCCTGTCGAAGAGAAAGTGCGGCGAGGCCAAAGTTGTGGCCAGGGGGATGGAATGCTTTTCCCTTTGTCTCGGCAAAAAAGAGTGGACATGTGTCGCACTCTGTTTTCTCTAGTACTAGTAGTATGAAATTTTGACCGAGTCTGACTGGAACAATGTACTTCTGTAGTACTACTAGTATTCAACAATATACGCGGTCATTTTTCCTGGTACTTTGAGATTACACGATCGTAAAAGAGTTGTGCTGGCTATATTAAGCTTCAAGGGACAAGTACTATTCCTTTTTCCAGAAAAGCTGGGAGTATGTTGCGGTATTCCAGTGGCTAGTCCAATCCAATGATGGGGCCGGCGTGGAATACGGTGGAGTGTGGATGCGGGATGAGACCGGTGCCGGCGCGAGCAAGCACCAACATGCATGGTCCAGCAAAAAGGTTTCCCCGGCCCCGAAGCTTTACCTCATCGAGTCAGTGTATCAACTGAACAGTGAGTGTGGTGTGGCTGGGAGCGAAGCGAGAAACGGGCGGCACGTCGAGCCGGAGCACTCGCAGTCGGACGCGATCGCGCTCGTGAGTCAGATGAGATAGGCAGGCGGACTAGTCTCCGCCCGAATCTGAGCCACAGGGCGGGCGGTGACGGCGACGGGCGTGGCTCGGTCCTCGGGCAACTGAACTGATGCGCGCGGCCCCACGAGGCACACGGGTGTGCCGAATCCGGCCGTGCTCCCGTGCCCTTCCTTCGCCCTCATCAGTCCCTCAGCAACGGGCGGGACCCCGCCACACGACTCACGCGCCGGCCCGGGTGAGTTCACGAGCGCCATCGCTTCCGTCCCACGGCTGCTGCCAACTGGTCTGCATCTGCTGTCTGCCCACCAAGTGGCTTCACGGTGACTCACTCCTCCACCCTAGCAACAGCACCACCCGGGAACGTGAGACCCAGTCGTCCGTTTCGTGATCGCAAATCGCTTCTCTGAGCTGGACTGCTAACTGTTCACAGTGCGGCCAACAGCAGCAATCAGAGAGAGAGGCGAGCACGGTTGGGATGCCCCCATCTACTGCTCCGGCGCAGATGATCCATGCGCCGACTCCGACCTGACAGGCCCGTCTGCCGGAGAACATCTCGGAAATATAGGACTGGCGGGGGCAGGAATTGTCAGGGGCTTTTGCAGGAGGCCAGGAAAAGGTTCCTTGTCCGCATCTGCTCCGGTAGCAGCATCGTCAGATTGCGGGCTTGTACTGCAAGTGTTACAGGTACAACCCGAATTTGACCAGGATTATTGGAATTTTGCATGCACCCCGCAAAATTACAAAGGCCGCGTATTTATGAGCGCTGACGCACCAGCAGTGGCCCGGGAGCGCAAGGAATCAAACCAAAACAGGGCGTGGAGCAAAAGGGCAAACAGAATTGACATCACAGTGAACCGGTCGGAATCAGGAAAGCAGCGAGCCAATTAAGCTTAATAATTAATTAATTCATCCATCATTTCATTCCCGCGAGCGATCAGGAAACCAATCGAGCCACATGGGCTCGGATTGCAATTGTACAGTAGATTCGAATCCGATCGCTGGTCGCGGCTCGAAAAAAGAGAAGAGAAACTCGCTTCTCCGTCATTGCAAGAAGAAGCGAGCAAAAATTACAGCAGCGGCGGCGGCGGCGGTAGCGATCAAAGCTAACAACAACAGCAAACACCTTACAAAACTACTGTGGATGAAGAGCGGTGGTGGTAGCACTAGTACCGGTAGTAGTCGTCTCATGTTACTCTGATGCAGGAAACCTGATAGCAGCGCGGCTGGATCGGAACCAGCTGGGCGCTGATGAGGTTGAAGACGAGCCGATGGAGCGTTGGGATCTCCGCTCACTCGGACGGCGCCGCCATCCTTGGCGACGTGACGGGGAAGAGCGGGAGCAGGCGCGGTGGCTCGGCGCCCCTCGGCGACGGGTGGAGGAAGAACCCCTCTCGGCGATGGCGGCGCGCTCGGCCTCCTCGGACGACGCGGACGCCGGCGACCGGTTGAAGGGGTCGCCGGTGAGCGGCGTCACGGGGCTGCTCAGCTTCAGCGACGGGAAGTCCAGCACGCTCGGCGACAGGATCTCCGGCGCAGCTCTCCGCGGCGACGGCGGCGGGCCCATCGCCAGCGGCGCGATCATCTTGAGGTTCTTCATGCTGCTCCGCCGCTCGTACAGCTTGAACGACGGCTTCTTGGGCCGGCACGGCCCGCCCGCCGCCGCCGCCTGGTGGTGGCCCGCGGCCGCGGTCGTCGTCGGCGCCGCGTCGGCCTTGCCGGGCTGCGGCTCGGCGCCGGTGAGCATCTGCACGACCTGCTTGAAGGAGGTTGTGTCGGCCTGGACGAAGGTGGTGGGGAACGGGGTGGTGTCGATGGTTCGCGGGACGGGTCGCGGGGATGGCGGCAGGTTGTGGGGTTGTGCGCGGTGGTGCGGGTGAGATGGGGAGGTGGAGGACGACGACGAAGACGAGGTGGAAGACGAAGGCGAGTTGGGGTCCAGCTGATGAGGCGGCATGGGGAGGAACTGCTTGGTGGAGACCTCCATTGAGGTGTTTCCTCCTGCTGGGTTTTGGTGCTGCTCTGCTCTCTGCTGGTGAGGAGGAATGAGAAGGAGAAGGAGAAGAGGATTTGAGTGGAGGGAGAGGGTGGGGAAGGTTAAGAAGGGAGGAGGAAATGGTTAGAGGTGCATTGCTGTTGGTGTGACTGAGACTTTGGACGACGGGTGCTTTCTCTCTCCGAAATCTCTTCCTTTTCTTGCTCGCGTTTTCTTTATTTTCTGCCCGGGTTTTCTCTGGTTTCCTTTGTCCTTTTCCTCTTTTTTTTTTGCTCGAGTGTGTTGGGTAGTGTGGTGGTGGGGAAGCAAGACTGCATGAGTGACACCTCGACCCTCTCGGTTTCCGCTATTTACACTCACCAGGCTAATTAGAATTTGAATTCACAGGTTCACAAGGGATCTTTTCCACTGAAATAAAAACTGTCATATTGGAATAACCGCTGTCAGAACAACCAAAATTACTGACACGTCAGTTTTCGTTCTGAGCTCTTGTTTGTTGCTGAACATCACACCTTACGCCCATCCAACATTTGTTATATTGAGAAATGTGCATGACAATCATCAACTTTTTTAAAAAAATGGAGTTGTTTGTGTGATTCACGAAGAACGCAGTGATAATTTACCGGCAAGATGCCGTGGAAAGCGAAAGGCAGGGAAGACCGCACAACTTCCCCGTTGAAACTTTGGAACGGAGAAAGGTCCGGGAACGGGAGCTTGCGGCGGAAGATGCCTCGGGTTTTTTGGAGCGGCACACGAGGATCGCTTTAGCATTTCGGTGCCGGGTCATGGCTCGTTTCGGTCGCGGCACACGAAATATGCTCCAAAGGCTGGATGCATTGACTAGGACGAGATGAGCTATTGACTCCACCTGCCGGTGGGCCACCCAATTATTCCACTTCCTCCTGTGTGTCTTGTCCTCGGCCTCGTACCTTTTTTCTTGGGCGCGCACTTGCAGAATGCTCTGTTCCTGCTTGCTGCTGAGCGTGGCACTGACACTCACACTCACAGAGTAGTCCGTCGTGCCTGATCGAGGCGACATCATATCAACCGGGAAAGGAACAAAATGCAAATCTACCTGTAGGTTTCTCACGTCATATCTCACCATACTCGTAAGATACGAGCCGGGCCTTGTGACCGATGATTGTGGAGATGGAATCGTATTCATGACCCAAATTTAGCTGCACGATGGGAGAAAAAAAGGGGGAAATTCTAGAAAGCGGGCATCCAATTCCGGTTTTAACGGCTGCGAGAAACGGCAGGAATTGACTATTCTCGGTGAAGCGGACACACGACAATTGCATGCCACCTAAACCGGAGGAATCGTAGGAAATGATGCTGTTGGCCACGTTTCGCAACAAAAGTGTGGGTGTATAAGTGGGTTGAGCTCCCAACAGTGAACGCTTGTTGCACGGTACTACGGGACGTGCTGTGGTAATAGTACTAGTAAATATACTGCGGCACATCTCAGAAAAGAAATACTAGATCACGTTAGGAGCCATCAAACCGGAATGTGCACATCTCAGAAAAATAAGTGATGCTGCAGGGATAAATCAAGCAGACAACCTCTCTAAATGAACTTGGTGTCGTATTTGCATCCCTTGGAACACGCAAATTCTACACGAAACAGTATGATGCCTTTGAATGGGCACATGCTACGCAACAACCACTACTAGTCTATTGTTGATCACTGCTTGGTCCAGTGCCATGTATCTGGCCACCACCGCGGCCACCGGCCCACCTCCCCACAAAATGCCGCATCCTGATATCAGTATTGGGCAGCTCAAACAGACTGCAGGTCAACTTTTTCCCAACGAGCAGGAAAATAACTCATCGTGAGCAGAAACAAACGCCAGAGAGAGAGATATCAGGATGCCGTCGATGCCCGCACGACGACCACCAGTGGTTGAATCTCTCGACGAATTTTTTCGATTCCCCGTTATCGGAGAACGGGATCCACCCAACCCTTCGGTTATTTTGGCCAAAAAATGTTCAGTGGCGGTGGCACGTCGCGCGGCGAAACAGGACACGGACTGGCGCCGGCCGCGCTCGCGCGACCACACGTACGGACGCGGATACGAGCTACTCCGGGGATCGATCGATCGGATTCCGCCCGTGCCGGGGACGGCTGGGCACGGCGGCGCCAAGTGAGCAGCGGCTAGCGCCCGGCCGCTTTCGCCGAGCTAATCATTGTCCCCCGGCACCGAGACGTGCCACCAGCGAAAACCCCGGTCAAACACTCCATCACACCGTCTCCTGCTGTACCATTAGCGCACTCTTGGTCGTGGTGTTGGAGTGCACTTCAGCTTCAGTCTCCGCGGACCCGGCTGGCCTGTCACTTCCTGTGGACCTCGCCGGTTCCTGATCTGGAAGCGCATGCCAGCGTGGACCGGTGGCTCGCCGCTCACCCGGGACTGTGCTCGTCCGGAAATGCCTTGACAGCTGCCAATTGTAGGTTGATTCCAGGCGGCCTATTACTAATTAGGCCGCGCTCTGATTGCACGAGAACATATTTCCGCCTGGCTGAATACCCGTCCGATTCCGGCGCTTCTCCCCGTTCGTGGCCACGAAACCTTCTTTGACCAGCGATTTATAAGCGCGCAGCCAATTCCACATGCATCAAACAGCGACCGTACCAGGGCCATCCATCGCTCCGGACCACGCTACCGTCGCTTTTAACCCAGCCTACACACTTTCCGTTTTTTTTTTTTCATTTCGGAGGCGAGATCTACCGAATGCTCCTGCTATTATGACTCCGATCGAATTCGTTCCCTCCGAACAACCGCCGAAAATCTGTGCGCACACTCTGTAGACTTGGTGGCATGGCCGCATGGGCCACACTGTTCTTCAGAGTCTTCAAAACCCAACCTGGTTAGCATCCTCCAACGCGCCCGTGGACCACGCAAGTGGAAGACGGGATCCCGATCACGAGGTGCGCCCATCTGGATCTGGTGCCTGCCTGCCAAACTGTGGAGTGGAGAAATCCAGCGCCGGTTCTCTCTTTTATTTAAAACTCGTTTTTTTTCCCCTATACCCTTCACTCTCCTCCGCAGTTGGGACTAAAAACACATAACCACATTTAAATGGTGGCCTGTCAAGCCTCCTTCGGATAAGATCGGTGAAGGACGGATTTACTCGTGCTAATGCAGTATGATTCAAACGAGCAAGAGCACAAAAGATTTACCTGCATTCGGTCGCAACGGATGCGTAATACCCTATGTCCCGCTGTGCGTATTAGATATTCTTATTGGCTTGTCCTTTACAATGAGGACGCCTCCCCTTTTATAGAGGAGGAGAGGAGCACTCGTACAAGTACCTGAGGAGGCACCCGGACACCCGTGGGGTCCTGGTCCCTCCTCGTGTGTTCCGACAGGATCCCGACAATGATTCGTTACAATCCCTTTGTTAGATTTGGACTCCAAGCATCTTCTCTCGATTGGTCCCGAGTCTCCCCGGCACCGTAGCGGCGTGGCTTCCCGAGATGCGGCACATGGGGAAGGTGCGCGCACGTCCCGTCGGGTTGCGACCGTCGCCACGTGCACTTGAGTGCCGCATTAACTCCGGTGGTTGGGGCGCCGCAGGAAGCTATCGGGAAGCTTCCTACCCCCGACGCTCCCACTCCTCCGGCTTCGCGGCCTTGTGGACTTCGTGGCTTCGTGGGCTTCCCCGCCCGCGGCCTTCGTCTTCGTTCGTGGGCCGAAAGCAGCCCACGCGCGGTTAGGGGGCCCCAATCCCCTACACCGACAGAGCCCCGGCCCCGTCCACCGGACCGCGGGGTCTGAGCGAGGATCGGGGCCACTCGTCGCGCGCCCGGCGCCGTTGGGTCACTTCATGGCGCGGCTCGCGAGGAGGGGTGCCGCTTGGCCGCCGCGGCACGCACGCTCCGCACGACGCGTCGCTTCGGCTCACGCGAGGTGGGCCCGTCCGAATCCGCGCTTAAGTACCGAGGCGGCCGGCTGCTCCCGAGCACGTCTCCCACTCCGCCTTTCGCCTCCTCGTCTCCTCAACTCCTCTCTTCTCGCTCTCCTCTTCGTCTTCCCTTCCTCGCCGTTCCGCGCCGCCGCTCCGCCGCCGTCGTTCCTCGCCGCTAGGATGGCCCGCGGAAGTCCCCTCGTCGTGGTGGCTCGCGCACGCGCCGCCGTCGACGCGACGCGCCGCCAACGGCAGCAGCTTGCCCGACCCTCGGTCGAGATGACGCGGCTTTCGCCATTCCTTCCGGTGGATGGTGATAAGGGCGTCCGCGTTGGGGCCCTCGCCGCCGCCGACCGGCGGATCGGAAATCCTTCATTTCTAGTCTTTCGTCGTCGCGCGCGCCGTTCCCCCGCTTTCTCCGACTTCTTCCTCGGAGGTGCTTCGGCGTACGGGATCCGCATGGCGCACCTTACGCCGAACGCGGTCGCGGCGCCGGCCGTGTTCGCTCATCCGTGCGAAGGATTCGTGGGGTGCAGCCGTGCTTCCCCATCTTCCAACGCTACTTCAAGATGACGCTCACCAACGCCGCGGAGGTGATCGGATGTGTTCGGCTGACCGCTCCGGCCGACAGCGGGTACATCGAGTACTCGCCCAAGAACAAGGTGGAGGGGTGGAAGAAGGCCCGGTTCGTGGTGCCGTACGAGAAGGACTTCCGGCGCCTCCGTGTCCCGCCTGGTCCCGACCCAACACTTGGCCATCCGGGATTCCGTGCCCCGTCTTCCCGATGGCATGATGCCGCTGGTCGACCGGATCGCGGCGCTCGTCGCGGCCGGCTCGACATCGCACGGGGTGGTGCATGACTTCCTCGAGCGCAAGATCGCGCCCTTCGCCGCAGATCGCTCCCGTCATGGCTGTACCGGACTTCAACTTCGCCGGCCGCACTCGTACGTGGGCGGGCTCGGATCTACCCGGCGCCTCGGCGCTTCGCCTACTCCACGCCGACCGGGAAGAAGTGGCCCGCCTCCTTCGCGTACCCGAGGGTGCCGGGCCTCTTCATCGGGCCGGCGAACCGGCGCGCCATCCTCGACGAAGCATGCGCCTACTCCCGGTCTCCGGTACCGGAGTCACGCCTTCCTTCAACCCGGCGCAGCGGTCACCCCCGGGGTGCTTCCGGAGCTCCGGTGCCGGCCCCGACGCCGCAAGGCCGGCCCCGAGTGCGCGCGACAAGGGCAAAGGGAAGAGATCTCCATCGCCGTTGCTCGGTGTGTGAGTACACCTCCAAATGGGGGCTCGTCAAGGCTCCCTTGGGTTAGGCTCCGGGGAAGAACGGATGCCGCTCGCGCGTTAGTGGGGATGATCCAAATGAGTAAGAGCGCGGGATTTATCCGGGTTCGGGCCGCAGAGCGCGTAATACCCTACGTCCTGCTCTTTGTGTGTTAAAAGGAACCCTCTTTTACATGGGGGTGTCCCCTCCTTTTATAGGGCAAGGAGGGGAGTACTCCGCAAGTACCCGGAGGGGTACCCGGCACCCGGCGGGGGTCCTGGTCCCTCCGAGCATGTCCCGACATGATCCCGACATAAATCCGTTGCGATCTTCGTCCCTTGGTTCGCGTTCCCAATCTCCCCTTCCTATTGGCTGAGAGCCCTCCCGGGCACCGTAGCCGCGCGGCTTCCCAAGACGCGGCGCGCGGGGAAGATGCGCGCACGTCTTGCTCGGGCCGCCGCGTCGCCGAGGGCCATCGAGTGCCGCATTAACTCCGGGTAGTTGGGGCGCCGGAGGAAACTACCGCGAAGCTTCGTTTCTCCCTCGGGCGCTCCCACTCCCCGGCTTCCGTGGGACTCGTGGGCTTCGTGGCTTCGTGGACTCCGAGGCTTCGTGGGCCTCATCTTCGTTTGTGGGCCGAAAGCGGCCCACGCGCGGTTAGGGGGACCCCCGATCCCCCTACACCGACGAGGAAAATGCTCGGTGTGTGAGTACACCTCCAAATGGGGGCCCGTCAAGGCTCCCTTGGGTTAGGCTCGGGAAGAACGGATCTGCTCGCGCGTTAGTGGGGATGATCCAAATGAGTAAGAGCGCCGGGATTTATCCAGGTTCGGGCCGCGCAGCGCGTAATACCCTACGTCCCGCTTCTTTTGTGTGTTAAAAGGAACCCTCTTTTACATGGGGGTGTCCCCTCCTTTTATAGGGCAAGGAGGGGAGTAGTCCGCAAGTACCCGGAGGGGTACCCGGCACCCGGTGGGGGTCCGGTCCCTCCGAGCATGTCCCGACATGATCCCGACATAAATCCGTTGCGATCTTCGTCCCTTGGTTCGCGTTCCCAATCTCCCCCTTCCCATTGGCCGAGAGCCCTCCCGGTAGCCGTAGGCCGCGCGGCTTCCCAAGACGCGGCGCGCGGGGAAGATGCGCGCACGTCTTGTCGGGCTGCCGCTGCCGCCGAGGGCCATCGAGTGCCGCATTAACTCCGGTAGTTGGGCGCCGGAGGAAACTACCGCGGCTTCGCTTCTCCCTCGGGCGCTCCCACTCCCCCGGCTTCCGCGGACTCGTGGGCTTCGTGGCTTCGTGACTCCGAGGCTTCGTGGGCCTCATCTTCGCTTGTGGGCCGAAAGCAGCCCACGCGCGGTTAGGGGGACCCCCGATCCCCCTACACCGACAGAGCCCCGGCCCTGCGCGCCGATCCGCGGGTCGGAGCAGGGATTGGGGCCACCCGTCGGTGCCCAGCAACGTTTGGGTTGCTCCGGGGCGCGGCTCTCAAAGGAGCGAACCGCTTGGGCTACGGGGCACGACCGCCCCGAGGCGTCGCGTCGCTTCGGTTCGCGTGCCGTGGCCCGCCTAGCGTCCGCGCTCAAGTAGTGGGAGAGCCGGCCGCTCGAGCACGTCCCCCACTTCGCCCCTCGCCTTCCGCCTTCTCGCCTTCTTTTTCTTGCCGTTGCGCTTCCCCTCGCCTTCTTCTTCGCCGATCCGCGCCGCCGCTTCCGTCGCCGTTGTCGCTTGTCGTCAAGATGGGCCGCGGAAGATCCTCCCCGCCGCAGCAGCTCTCGCGCGCGCCGCCGTCGGCGGACGCCGCGCCAACGGCGCAGCTTGCCCGACGCCGTGGTCGACATGTCGCGGCTTCGCCCTTCCTCGCCGGTGGACTCGCGATGGGGCCGTTCGCGTCTGGGGACCGCCGCCGCGCCGACCGGGGCCGGAGATCCTCCACTTCTTGTCCTTCGTCGTCGCCGGCGCCGTTCCCCCGCCTTCTCCGATTTCTTCCCGGAGGTGCTTCGGGAGTATGGAATCCGCATGGCGCACCTCACGCCGAACGCGGTCGCGGCGCCGCCGTGTTCGCCCATCCGTGCGAGGGATTCGTGGGGGTGCAGCCGTGCTTCCCCATCTTCCGCCGCTATTTCAAGATGACGCTCACCAATGCCTCGGAGGTGATTGGGTGCGTCCGGCCGACCGCCCGGCCCGACAGCGGGTACATAGAGTACTCGCCCAACAACAAGGTGGAGGCGTGGAAGAGGGCTTGGTTCACGGTGCCGTACGAGAAGGATCTTCGTCGTCTCCGCGTCCCGCCGGTCCCGGCCCAGCACTTGGCCGTTCGGGGACGCCGTGCCCCGACTTCCCGAGGGCATGATGGCCGTGGTCGACCGGATCGCGGCACCTCGCCGCGGCGGGTCCGACTTCGCGCGGGGTGGTGCACGACTCTCGAGCGCAACATCGCGCCCTTCGCCGGAGATCGGTTCCGTCGTGGATGTACCGGGACTTCAACTTCGCCGGTGCCGCACGCGCACGGGGCGGGCTCCGACCTGCCCGAGGCCGCGGCGCTTCGCCTACTTGACGCTAACCGGAAGAAGTGGCCCGCCTCCTTCGCGTACCCGAAGGCGCCGAGCCCCTCCATCGGTTGGCGAACAAGCGCGCTCGTCCTTGACAAGCATGCCCCGACCGGGGCCGCTCGGAGTTTCTCGACGCGAACCCGACTCCCGCGCCTCGTCTCCGGGTGCCCGGGTCGCACCTTCCTCCGCCCCGGTGCGACGGCCACCCCGGGGGCGCCTCCGGAGCTCCGGTGTGGTAGCCCCGGCGCCGCGAGGCCCGCTTCCGAGCGCGCGGGACAAAGGCAAGGGGAAAAGGTCTCCGTCGCCCTCCTCCTCCGACTCTTCCGGGCCCGCCTCCGCACCACGAAAGCGGGCCCGACAGGCTTCGCCGGCGCCGGTGGCGAGGGTCGCTCCGCAAGGGAGATCTCTCAGTAGCCGCACCGGTGCAAGCGGCGGGTGGACACGTGACGTAGGCAGCTTCCTCTCTTCTTTTCTTAAGCCGTGCGCCCGGTGTGCTGCACCTCGCTCTCGTCGTAGGTCGATGGTTGTAAACGTGTTTTGACTTGCGTCATTTGCGGGACTGTCCGGATCGAACCGGGACCCGACCCGGTCCCCCGAACCCCAAGGCGGCCGGTGCGGCTCCGTGGCCGGGGCGGAGGACGACGCGGGAGGGGCAGCGGGTGCCCCCGAAGAGATGGTTGCAGTGCCCCGAGGAAGGGGTTGCGGGTGCCCCCGAGGAAGGGGTCGCGAGCGATCCCGGCGGGAGGTGGCCGCGGGTGCCGCCGGAGAGAGGACCGCAGCGCGTCCGAGGAGGTGGCTGCGGACGCCGCCGAAGAGGGGGCAGCGGGTGTCTCGCCGGCGAGGGGGCTACGAGCGCCCGCCGCGGAGGGGAGACCGCGGGGTGCCTCGCCGGCCTCGACTCCCGCCGGCGGCCACCTTCTCCGCCGGAGACGTGCCGAGTGCCTTCCCGATCGGGCGCCGCTGTGCGTCCGCCACGGTCTTCCGCTCCGAGGCCGGTGCCGGCGCCGCCAGCCCCTATAGTGTCGGAGGGGAACGACTCCCTCCACGCGTTCGGCCGGAGCCGGGTGTGGTGGTCGGGCGGAGATGCTTCGTCGACCGCCGCCGCCGCAGGGGGCCGTGGACGCGCCGGACGCGGCCGGAGCGGGTCACCTTCGGGTCGCTCCGGCGATACGGGTCGCCACAAGATTGGCGATGTGATCGGGGAGGCCACCCTGGCCGCTTCTGCCATGAAGGCAGCCCGTGGAGGAGGCGGACGCGTCCCCGGAGGACCGGGAGGCCGCGCCGGCCGAGCGCGAGGCGAGGTGGCGAGGCACCGGCGGTCCCCGGAGACGGCGGTGAAGCCGGCCCAGCAGCCTATATCGCCGCCGCATGGAAGAAATCCGGCATGAGCCGGACCAAGCCGGCCGGCATCGGCGACCAGAGCCGCCGAGAAGCCGCGTGACGCCGAAGGCCCGCGAGGCCGAAGCGTGAACCGCCTCCAAAGCGTCTTGGAGCGGAGCGTGCCGTGGAACTTCGAGGCGCGCAGCCGGAGGAGGCGGAGGCCCACATGGACTTCCGCGAAGCGACCGTGACCCGTCGCGAGGTGACCGCGGCGGCCCGCGAGGAGGAGCCGAAGGAGCGAGCCGTTGCGCTTGCTCTTCGGAGGCCGCGCCGGGCGAACGGGAGCGGGCCGTCTGGAGCGGCCGAGGCGCGGTGCAGCGCACCGGTGACTCCTTGGTCGCCCGGGAGGCGGCGCTTAGGGGGCGCGAGGGCGCCCCGGCTTCCCGGGAGGAGCAGGTCCGGCTCCGTGAGAACGAGGCCGCCGTCCGCAGGGAAGCCTCGAGACGCGAGGCGGCCCGTCCGGCCCGGTCGAGGAGCGGGTCCGCGGCCTCGCCGACGGGCCGGCGCATCGCATCCGCGAGGAGGCTCTCGCAGAGGCTCCGTAAGGCCTTCGCCGTCGAGCCGAAGGCGATGGAGAAGAGCCGGATGAATACCGCGGCAAGCTCGACCGAAGAAGCCGGGTCGCGGCTCTTCCGCCGCGAGCTCGATGGCGATGACCTCCGGCGGCAGCTCGCGGAGGCGCAGTCCCAGCCTCGAGGAGTCCGAGCTTCGCCGCGCTGAGCCGAGCGAGCGGCGACCGAGCCGGGCCACGCGCGGCGCGGACGCAAACAGAGATCGCCGCCGAGGTGCACCGGCCGTTTCGTCGGCGTTATTCCAAGCAGTGCCGCCTCGTCTTCCCGAGCCTCTTGACCGCGGCCCGAGTGGGTATGCGTACGCCATGCGGGGGTGGTTGACTCTCCGATCGACTCGAATACCCGGGTGACGGAGGTGCTCGGAGGATGAGGGGCGGCAAACCATAGCCGCGGCCTTGGAGGAGGTGTCGGCGAACGCCCGGTCCCGGTGCCCGGTTCCCGCTCCTAGCCGTGGTGAACGGCGATGTCCCTCGCGGCGAGCATGCCACGGCTAAGGCGCAAGCTCATGCCGTCGCGCGCGCTTCGCGAGAGCTTCAAGCGCGGCTAAGCGCCGCTTCCTCCAGCTGCGAGTAGTTTCCCGCACCCGTGCCCCCCTTTGCGTTGTTTTTCTTTTTGTGTTAAACCTATGTCCCCGTATGTACAGCAAGTATTTCAAGTTTAACTTATCGTTGTCAATGGAGAGCTTGAACCCACCGTTTTGTTTGTTATGTGCGAATGCCCGCGTGCGCCGTGTAGTCGTAGGCCGTCTCGGCACTTCGCAGCTGACGCTTTTAGCACGACTCGAGGCGCACGATCCTCAACCGACGCAGCCTTCCGGCCTCCGACTAAGTCGTAGACCTTCGTTGCCCGTCGGGAGGGGAACGGGGACTTCAATATGCATGAAAGCAATCCTCGCGAGAAGTAAGAAAGGAAGCGATCGGGCGCTGTTTTTATTCGTAACACGTTAGTACAAGAGCCTTGGCGATCGCGGCCGTGGCGATAAGACTTCCGGTGCTATCCGGGACCATTGGCTACAGAATATTCTAAGGGTAGAATTTCTTTAGGTGCTCAATGTTCCAAGCGCTCGTGCTCCGGTACTCCGTCCTCCGACTCCAAACGAACGGATCCCGGCGGCCGACGTGCCAGCTGACAAGGAAGGGCCCTTCCCACATGGAAGTTAGCTTGTCCTTGCCTTCACGCGTCTCGAGCCCGTCGGAGGACGAGGTCTCCCGTTTGCAACTCCCGGGGACGCACGCGCCGCCGATGGCAGCGGCGCAAGCCCCGGAGGTACCTCGCGCTTCGCAGCAGTACTCGGCGTCTTGCCTCCTCGAGGAGGTCGATGTCGTCGTGCCGCCGGTGCTTTGGTCGGCTTCGTCGAATGCGGCGACTCGGGGGCTATCGAACCGGATCTCCGTGCAGCACCGCCTCCGCGCCGTATACGAGGAAAAAGGGCGTTTCGCCCGTGGCTCGACTCGCCGTAGTGCGGAGGGACCAGAGCACGGATTGGATCTCGCTACCCACTTGGAGCCCTTCTTCTTCAGCTGGGTCAAATGACCTTGTTTTTAGGCCCTTGAGGATTTCCTCCATTGGCGCGTTCGACTTGGCCGTTGCTCCGTGGGTGGGCTCTTGAGGCGAAGCGCACCCGGTGCGCAGGAGTCACAGTGATGCTGCGAATGCGTGGCTCGTGAACCGAGTCCCGTTGTCGCTGATAATCCGTCGCGGCACTCCGAATCTTGCAATGACATTCTTCATGAATTTGACCGCCGAAGTTTCGGTCTATCTTTGTCATCGTTTCGGCTTCCACCCACTTGGTGAACTTGTCGATGGCCACGTATAGCCACCCGTACCCACCCGGCAATCGAAATGGCCCTACAATGTCCAAATCCCAAAACCGCGAACGGCCAGGATAAGGGGATTGTTTGAAGGGCTTGAGCGGGCAAGTGCGTCGCTTGGCGTGAACCGGCACGCCTTGCATCGTTGCACCAGCCTGGTGGCGTCCTCGGAGAGCCGTCGGCCAGTAATAACCTTGCCTGAAGGCTTTTCCCGACCGGCGTGCGGGAGCGTGGTGGCTGCCGCACTCGGCCTCGTGGATCTCAACGAGTATGTCGTTGTCTTCTTCCGTCTTTACGCACTTCGGCCAGAACACCATTGGCACCGCGCTATGGCTGCTCTCGCCATCGACAACGGTGTATCTCTTGGCTTGGCGGCTAGGGCGTTCCGCGTCCGTGTCGTCTTCCGAAGGATGTCGTCACGCAGGTACCCGAGGATGTTGTCCATCCAAGCAGGTGTCCCGCGGCTCGTTGGCAAGCGCTTCTTCGCTATTCCGTGTGTGCCGCAGATCCTGCGGGTGCGCTTGCGCTTTGTTGTTGCTCGTCCGGAGCTCGCGTCGGCGTCGAGGCCGAAGGGGATGACAGGATCTCCATGAACGTCCCGGGTGGGGTCGGAGCTCGAGTGGAGGCCACCCGGATAGCTCGTCGGCAATGTGATTGTCGCCCGAGGTACGTGAAGCACCTCGAGGCCGTTGAACTTCTTTTCCATCCGCCCGATCGCCGCAAGATATGCAGCCATCCGCGGGTCGTTGCACCGGTATTCCTTAGATACCCGGTTGACGACAAGTTGCGAGTCTCCCTTGGCAAGGAGGCGCGTGATCCCGAGGTCGCCCGCGACCCGCAGCCCCGCCAGGAGAGCTTCGTATTCTCGCCATGTTGTTAGTGCACCGAAGTGTAGCCGGACCGCGTAGCGCGAGCTCGTCGCCGGCTGGTGACAGCAGTAGTACTCCTGCTCCCGCGCCGTTGAGGGTGAGGGAGCCGTCGAAGAACATCGTCCCGCAGTCGCCAGCGCTGTCGCATCGCTGCACCCGGTGCTAAGTTCTTCCCGCTCGATCTCCGGGTGGGCGTCCACTCGGCGATGAACTCGCGCTAGAGCCCGGCTCTTGATGATGTGTGTGCCGAGGAAGGACAAGTCGAACTCCCCCCGCTCCACGGCCCACTTGGCCACTCGTCCGGCCGCCTCCCCGTTGCGCAAGCATGGTCTCCAATGGCGCTCGTAGTCACCACCCGGACGGGATGGCCTTGAAAGTAGTGTCGCAGCCTTTCGGGACGCGATGAGCACTGTGTAGAGCATCTTCTCGTATCGTGGGTACCGGGTCTCGGCGTCCCGCAAAACCTCGGCGATGAAATACACCGGCGCCGAATGCGCCGGTGCGTGGTTCGGCCTCCGGGTCACGGGCCCCGCTCGTTCTCGCTCGTCGTGGTAGCCTGGGCCGAAGCTCCCGGTGATGCAGCGTTCGGTACATGCTGTCGTCGTCGGCCGTGGTTGGCGTGCATCCCGCCCCGCCCGAATGTTGTTGGTATTTCTTACGTCACGAATAAATCCGCAAGCGCACGGAATACCGTTGTAGCACTTCACCCGGAGTATTCCAAGGTATCGTATTTATATCCGCAGTGGAACGGAGTATTTCTGCAACAAGGTTAGTTTACCCAAGGACAACCAAGACAACGTAGCAAAATAGGGTCGAGAGGGTGACTCTTATCTATTTATCCTTTAAAGGTAGACGAACACAAGCTAGACTTGTTTACTTCGGGCACCGTCTTAGGCTTGGTCCGCCAAGCCACTCCTGGCCTACGAAAGCTCTACTATGTACCCGAACGTGGAGGGTTCCTTTGGATGACAGAGCTGTCACTTCCCGCCACCTACCTCTACAAACCGTGGGGCACACAGCAGAACAAAGGCGATCTCCAGCCCTAGACACCACGTCTATGCTATTGACCACTACTCTAGCCTCGGCCTAGAACCGAGTTCGAAAGCTAGAGTACTTTTTGCGAAGCGATGATCCCGTAAACAAGTATAACAAGAATTACGTCTAACACAAAGATATGTCACGATAGATAAGTAGATCACCACGTATAAATCACCAAAAAGAGTGTTTACACGCCAAGGTAAAAGAAAAGGAAATACTACTCCACTTTACAAAAGGGAGGAACACTCCTTCCTCTTCCTTGCCCTCTCTCCTATTCTACTAAAATACAAGAGGCCCTTGGCCTAAGGATGAGAGTTTTGTCTTGTATCTTGATGTTGGTGGTGTGTTGAGAGAGGGGGGTGTAGCCCTTTATTTATAGCCTTGGAAGGTCGGCAACTTGGAGGCGGTTCCGTACGTCGGTGGCATTAATTGCAGGTGGAACCGACCTCCGCACGTCGGTGACAAACCGCCGCAGAAAGATGGGCCAGGGGGCCCACTAGCCGGCTCGGTCGAACCCACTAGGGTGGTTCGGCCGAACCGGCCCGGACTCCCCTGGGGCTTGATTCTTCTCTCGGTGCCTTCCCCCGGTCGTGTATCGGCCCAATCCACTTGCTTGGTTTGATGTTGAGGCTCGTTTTGTGGTTTTGGGCTTTTGGACTATATTCTTTAGTCCGGGGAAAATCCGTCGATTGCAAAGTCCATGTTTCGTGCATGTTTTCCCTCGTTTTCATATGAATTGCACTCGCATTCATAATTTCACCAAGACTAGTGGAATTTGTTAGAAATAATCCCTATGTCTATTCTTGGTGATGGTGTTTGATTCAAAAAGATGCAACATGTTGACGGTAAAATTGGACCATAAGGACCGTCAACAAGACCCCCCACACTTAGCTCTTTGCTCGTCCTCGAGTAAAGGTGGGAGCGTAAGTTGAGAGATCTCTCCTCTTAGAGACCTCGCACACATGTTATTACAAGCCACACCGTTTTACTTGTGAACATGACGGTGGCTAACATGCATTCTTGGATGATTGATAAGTGGAATGTGCTCATGACTCAAGTCACTATACTTTTGCTCACTAAGCACCTTGGGTTTTTTTGAAAGTTTTGAAAATAAACAACATGACTCCCGCTCCTCTTTGATTTTCTTGAATCGCTCAAAAAGTGTTTTCCTCACCAAGGCATTGTGTTGCCTCTCTTTTCCTACTTCTTAGGCTTGTATGTGGAGCTCGGTAGGGAATGAGAGAGGCATACTTGTATCACAAATATTGCTAAGCCAAAAGAAAGGATCCATGGAGAAGCCAAGTCATGCAACCTTGATCAAGAAGTGCGTGTGTGTATGGATATGAAAAAGTGACAACTCCTATTGCAATCGACCTCTCTTTATTTTGCATTTTCGAGACATGGCTATCTTTTTATTTTCTTTCTTTTCTTTTCTTGCTCTATGCTTGAGCATCTCTTTTCTTCTCTCTTTTTCATTGCTCATCTTTGTGAGCTTTCTTTTCATTGCTCATCTCGTGTGAGCTTTTTCTTTTTTCTTTTTTTTTTTTTTTTTTTACATAGCCATGTCTCGTTTATGCGTGATTGAGAGAGAGAGAGAGAGGTAAAAAGAGGTGCAAACGAGGAGTGTCTTTATTTTGGTGGGGTGCTAGCTCCTAGTGTAGGAGTTTAGCCCCTTTTTTTTTTTTTCTCGGTGGAGTGTACGTGATCTTGATCAAGAGAGCATGACAAGTTTCTCTCTAGGGTCACTCAATTTTGGTAAAGCTCATTGCAATCACAAGCAAAGCATATGTATGTAAGTTTTGCAAGGTATGATCATCATATGGCATTGGTAGGAATTTTTGTATCAAGAGAGGAGCATGAAGCCATGGTATTTTTGTTTTGTGAAATAAAATTCCCAAGGACTCCGGTAAGCTAAGCATAAGATCATTTCGCCGAGCCATATCACACTTGCCAATAATCTAGAAAAACATGGGTCCTATGGATTTGATTATTTATTCACAGGCAAGTGGTGATGAAGCGAGTAATAAAAAGTGTGCAAGATCATCATGAGAGCATTAGGGAGAGACTTGGGATTTTCAAAGGTATTCAAAAGAAATCTTCCCAAGTTTTAGTTGGTCAAGTTTTAGTAATTGTTTTTCGCGTCTCGTAATGAACTTGACAAATAAAGTAGGCGAAAAGGAAGTGTGGGAAACAAACTCAAGTGCCACGAGGAAGCAGGGCTGAGTGGGACCAACCAGGGTTCGGCCGAACCACCCTTGTGGGTTCGGCCGAACCGGCCCGGGCCCCACCGGTGCTCGTTTCGCGCAGCTTTGTGTTTGTGTTGTTTTCCTCGTGATGTTTCTCGCTAGCTACGCGTGTGTTTGTCTTTGCTTTCCGCGATGTCCCCCCCACACTTGCCTTTTGCCTCGTTTTCTTCAAAATAGACAAAGATATTTCGAAACAAAACTTGCTCTACCGGTAAGGGAAAACCGGGGAGCACTAATATGATTAAAAATTTAAAAGAGCAGGCGCATTATAATTTTGAGGAATTGAAAAAATGAAAAAAAAGGAAATTAAACTAAATGCGCTCGCGGGAAATGATGAACGCGGGAAGGTTCATTTTAAACGTCGTATTCGTCCTCCTTCCCCGCGTCCTTGAAGAGACGCTTGATCTTGGAGTTGGTGCCGGCGGCGATGGCTCGCCCGGGCATCCTTCAAGTCTTCAATAGCGTCTTTGATCTCCGCGACATTGTCACGTAGGCGTTCATGGGCTTCGCGGAGATCAACGTGTTTAGCGAGGAGGATTTGGTAGGGGCTTTTTTTAGGAGTTTTCTCCTCCTCGCTTTCATACATTCCCCCGCCCTCTTGATGGGAGAGGGAGAGAGACGCCTCCTTATCCTCTTAGGAGGAGTGTCGCCCACGGATTCGCGGCGTCTCTCTTTCCGCCGAGGTGAGCGGCGGGATGAGCCGCTTTCCGCCACCGCGGATTCCCTTGATCTTGAATCTCTCGCCGGGCTTCTTGATGGGGCTAGGCAGGTTGCGCCCTCATATTGATGGTGCACCACCTGCCCGCTCTTGGTAGCGAGGGTGGCGACGTACTTCTCTCCGTGAAGGAGAGCGTTGTCGGCGGCGTCGGCGCTCTTCTTCTTGGGGGTAGATTTCCCTTCTTTTGGCGTAGGTGCCGCTGCCAGCCGGGAGAGCTCTTGGAGGGTGTTCTTGCTGCTGTGGGTGGAGGTTCAATAGCGAGCGGTAGATCATGGATCATCAAGGCTTGCTCGCCGGGAATGGAGACATGATCAAGGATGTCTTCGAGGCCGACTTGGCGGCAAAGCTCGCCGGTGGTGACGGAGACGTCGAGGCTTGGGATGCTGCTGTCCATGGTGCTGGGCAAAAGCTTTTTTTTTTTTGTGCGAAATGGACAAGGTGGAAGAAAGGTGCAAGGGAAAATGAAGGAAAACACCTTCATTTATAGATAAAAGCATGGAAAGAATTAATTTGATTTTTCCCGCAGCATGGAAGGCACTAAGCAGTGGAGATTTGATCTTGTGACCGTTGGAGACAAAAGATGAAAGAAAAAAGTGACCGTTTGGGGTTCAGACTGGCTCGGCCGAACCAAAGCAAGGGGGTTCGTCGAATCGTAGTGGGCCCCTCTCGGTCCCCTTCTTTTTCTCGGTTGATTGCTTGCTAAAATTATTTCAGGGAAAGAGCTACTACTGGATGATAGATAAGAAAGAGCTATCATGAGAGAAAATTTAAATTAATCAAGTGCATGACATCAAATTCTTTATCTTTATCGGGCTCGAAATAAATTTTAAGGCGCCGACCATTTACCTTAAATATTTTACCTTCGTCGTCTTGAAGTGTGATTGCTCCATGTGACGAGGTGTCAATAACCGTGTATGGTCCGTCCCATTTACTTCTTAATTTTCCATGCCCGAAGAGTTTCACCCGTGAATTGAATAGCAAGACCTTATCTCCAACCTTAAATACCTTTATCTTTATCTTTTTGTCGTGCCACCTTTTTGTCCTTTCTTTGTATATAGCCGAGTTGTGGTAAGCTTTGTCTCTCCATTCTTCTAACTCAGCCTATCTCCATTTTTCTTTTGCGTCCGGCACCATTAAGGTCCATGTTCCATTTCCGGATGGCCCAATACGCTCGGTGTTCCATCTCGACGGGTAAATGACATGTTTTCCCGTACACGAGCTGGTATGGGGACATGCCTATGGGTGTCTTGTATGCTGTACGGTATGCCCATAGTGCATCGGGTAGCTTGTCCTTCCATCCCTTCCCCATTTCTCGTTACGGTCTTTTGCAGGATCCGCTTGATTTGCTTGTTTGAGGTCTCGGCCTGCCCACCGGTTTGAGGGTGGTATGGAGTAGCGATATTATGCCTTGATCCAAGTTCTCTTAGGAAGCTTCTGAAGGTCTTATCAATGAAGTGAGACCCTCCGTCGCTTATCACTAGCTTCGGTGTTCCAAACCTTGGGAAGATAATTTCGTGGAACATCCGGCGAGCATGCTTGGCATTTGCGGCCCCGCAAGGCATTGCTTCCACCCACTTAGACACGTAGTCTACCGCCACCAAGATGTATTCGCAGTCATGTGACTTGGTGAACGGTCCCATGAAGTCAATGCCCCATACGTCGAAGAGCTCGACTTGTAAATTGTAGTTGAGGGGCATTGCATCTCTTGCCGTGATGCCTCCAACTTTTTGACATTCCGGGCATCGCCCGACAAATTCCTTTGTGTCTTCGTACATGGCTGGCCAAAAGAAGCCACTTTGCCATATCTTGGCCCGTGTACGAAACACGCCGTAGTGTCCCCCGTATGGCGATGCATGGCACTTCTCAATGATTCGTGTGCTCTCGGTATGGGCACACATCGCCTTAGCAATCCATCGGCGCAGTACATCGGTAAAGGAAGGGCTCTTCCCATAAGTGACGGCGACTCTCATAGATGAGTCGTTTCTTGCTCTTTCCAGGTGGTACGTACCCCGTTGCCATGAAGTTCACAATGTCGGCAGTACCATGGATGTGAGTCCCTCACTAGGAGCAGCATGTCATCGCGTAGGAAATCATTGATGGGTAATTCCTGCAGGTTAGTGAATTGTATACGCGACAAATGATCTCGCCACGGAATTTTCTACTCCTTTCTTATCACGGATTTCTACATCAAACTCTTGGAGTAGAAGAACCCATCGTATCAAACGAGGTTTAGCATCCTTCTTATTGAGCAAAAACTTTAAAGCAGCATGATCGGTGTAAACAATGACTTTTGCTCCACTCAAGTAGGATCTAAACTTATCAAAAGCAAAAACAACAAGCAAGGAGCTCTTTTTCAGTGGTAGTGTAATTTAACCGAGCTCTAGCCAAGGTTTTGCTTGCATAGGAGATTGCATGATGCTTTTTATCTCTAGTTTGGCCAAGAACAGCCCCCACAAAGCAAAATCACTAGCATCACACATTATCTCAAAAGGCAGCGTCCAATCAGTGGGGTTGGATAATTGGCGCCGAGATGAGTGCATTCTTAAGGGTAGTGAAAGCAATCATGCATTCATCAAGAAACTCAAAGGGTGCATCCTTCGCAAGCAGATTTGTAAGGGGTCTAGCAATTTGAGAGAAATCTTTGATAAACCGACGATAGAACCCCGCATGTCCTGCAAAGCCGCGAATGCCCCTAACATTCACAGGAGGTGGAAGCTTTTCTATAACTTCTAATTTAGCTTTGTCCACCTCTATCCCCCTTTCGTAAATCAAATGCCCCGTAACTATGCCTTCTCTAACCACGAAATGGCATTTCTCCCAATTGAGCACTAAATCATTTCCTTGACAACGTTGCAAGACTTTGTCTAAATTTTCTAAACAATGATCGAAGGTTTTTCCATAAACAGAGAAATCATCCATGAATACTTCCATAATCTCTTCGATCATGTCGAAAAGATAGACATCATGCAACGTTGAAAAGAAGCAGTGCATTGCAAAGCCCAAAAGACATTCGTCGATAGGCGTAAGTTCCATAGGGGCATGTGAAAGTGGTTTTACTTTGATCGTCGGGATGGATGGGGATTTGATGATATCCTGAATACCCATCAAGGAAACAAAAGAAAGAATTATTTGCCACCTGCTCCAACATCTCATCGATGAAGGGCAGCGGAAAATGATCCTTCTTTGTAGCCTTGTTAAGTTTTCGGTAATCTATGCACATCCTCCATCCCGTGACGGTGCGTTGAGGGATCAACTCATTTTTGTCATTATGGACGACCGTCATTCCTCCTTTCTTGGGTACAACCTGCACCGGACTCACCCACTCGCTGTGTGGAACAGATAGATAATGCCAGCATGTAAAAGTTTTAAGACCTCCTTTTAACGACCTCCCGCATCGCATTGTTCAACCTCCTTTGAGGTTCCCTAGATGGTGTACTATCGGGGTCTATGGGAATGCGATGGGTGCAAAGAGCAGTGGCTGATTCCCTTGAGGTCTCCAAGCGAGTACCCAAAAACGGAGTGATGTTTTTCTAGCACGGCTAAGAGTTTTGCAGCTTCCTCCTCCGAAAGCTTGTCACTTATGATGACAGGGGTTTCGGGATTTCCGTGAAGAAAACGTAGCGCAAGCCCGGTGGAAGAGTTTTGAGCTCTACGGGAGGTGGCGTAGGTGTAAAAGTTTCGGCAGCTCAAAAGTTTCCGCCGAATCATCCTCTTCTAAAATGAAATCAAGAGCATCTTCATCCAAGGATGATTCGGGGTTTTCATGAGGAAAAATTGCCATAACCTCCTCCATGCATTCTTCTTCCACAAGCGGCTCCTCGGCAAAAGAGTTTTGTGCATGAATGATAGGAAGAGAAAAGTTTTCTTGCCGAGGGTGAAGTCTAAGGTTCCTCGAAGGTGATATCCCTAAGAAAAGCTTTTCTATGGGATGACCGACCAAAACATCGAAATCCAGGATTCCGAAAACGTGAAAGTCCAAGGAAACCTCTCGCTTCATTACGCTTAATGCAAACATCTCTAATGATCCCCAAACTCTCAAAAATTGCCCCGTGGGGCTTTAAGGAGTTTGTCGAAGGTGCCCATGTCTCGTTTCCAAATAAAGTTGAAGCAAAAGATTCGGACATGATGTTGGCACCTACTAGAGGATTATAGAGAACATCTACCATTACTCCCCGAATTGAGCCACGAATGGTTGATCTAGGATGATCAAGTCGAAGAACTTCCGAAGAAAGTTCGTTTTCCATCAACCATTCATCGCTCATAATTGCTGTCAACTTCCGAACAGTTTTTAAGAGAAGAGATTTTTCAATAGGTTCGGGGTTGGTGCAGGGAGTGCTGGTTTCTTTTGATAGGAGTAGTTCAAGGTGTTTCCAAAATCTTCAAAAATTTCTTCCTTGAACTCAAATGGGAAATCAAGAGGTTCATCTTCCTCTATCATTGTTCTTGTGTTAGATGAGGACTCGAGTGCTAGGTGCTCCATCATGGGCACCAAGTGTTGTGTCTCTTGCACAACGAGTTCCTCATCTTCTCGACTCCGGCTCTACGAGTAAGTCAGCGGAAAAAGGTGTGTTTTCCACAATTCGATCCAAAAGTTCGTGTGCTTCCGCTATGGTCTTATGAGAAAAGATCCACCCGCGGCCGTGTCAAGATAAAGTGCGGTATCGTTGCTCAATCCCGAATAAAAGTGTTGTAATAAAACGGGTTCGGGGAGCAACAATTCTGGTCCGGAGTCTCGTTAGAGAACGAACCGAATCCATGACGCACTTAAGGTTTCCTTTTCTTCTTGTCGAAAGCCTATTATTTCCGCTCGTAGAGAAGTGATACGAGATACGGGGAAGAATGCTAGACAAAATTTGTCTCGCAATTCTTTCCAATCACCGTTCACTCTCTTAGCGGTGTAAGTGTACCATTGCTTCGCCTTCTCATTGAGAGAGAAGGGAAACAACTTCCACTTCAATGTTTCTTGTGTCATGCCATGGATCAATCGGCATGAACACAAATGTTCAAACTCTCGCAAGTGTTCATAAGGATTTTCATGTTTAAAACCCGAAAAGGATAAACCTCTAATCATCGAAATGTAATCGGGGGAGAACTCATAGCCAGGTGAAGAAATAGGTTGTGATGATGATGGTGGCTCTAAGAGTTCACCCCGTGGAGTGGAGAAAGATTGGATGGTTGGGTGTGACTCCATGATATGTTTTTGTGAAATTTTGAATGTAAGGAAAAAATAAAAACAGAACGGTAAGTAAGATAGATTACGAGGGCAAACCTGATTCGTTACAAAGATAACAACCGTCTCTCGGCAACGGCGCCGTAAATGCTTGTTGGTATTTCTTACGTCACGAATAAATCCGCAAGCGCACGGAATACCGTTGTAGCACTTCACCCGGGAGTATTCCAAGGTATCGTATTTATATCCGCAGGGAACGGAGTATTTCGCAACAAGGTTAGTTTACCCAAGGACAACCAAGACAACGTAGCAAAATAGGGTCGAGAGGGTGACTCTTATCTATTTATCCTTTAAAGGTAGACGAACGCAAGCTAGACTTGTTTACTTCGGCACCGTCTTAGGCTTGGTCCGCCAAGCCACTCCGGTCTACGAAAGCTCTACTATGTACCCGAACGTGGAGGGTTCCTTTGGATGACAGGGCTGTCACTTCCTGCCACCTACCTCTACAAACCGTGGGGCACACAACAGAACAAAGGCGATCTCCAGCCTCAGACACCACGTCTATGCTATTGACCACTACTCTAGCCTCGGCCTAGAACCGAGTTCGTAAAGCTAGAGTACTTCTTGCGAAGCGATGATCCCGTAAACAAGTATAACAAGAATTACGTCTAACACAAAGATATGTCACGATAGATAAGTAGATCACCACGTATAAATCACCAAAAAGAGTGTTTACACGCCAAGGTAAAAGAAAAGGAAATACTACTCCACTTTACAAAAGGGAGGAACACTCCTTCCTCTTCCTTGCCCTCTCTCCTATTCTACTAAAATACAAGAGGCCCTTGGCCTAAGGATGAGAGTTTTGTCTTGTATCTTGATGTTGGTGGTGTGTTGAGAGAGGGGGTGTAGCCCTTTATTTATAGCCTTGGAAGGTCGGCAACTTGGAGGCGGTTCCGCACGTCGGTGGCATTAATTGCAGGTGGAACCGACCTCCGTACGTCGGGTGACAAACCGCCGTAGAAAGATGGGCCAGGGGGCCCACTCGTCGCGCTCGGCCGAACCCACTAGGGTGGTTCGCCGAACCGGCCTCGGACTCCCCCGGGCTTGATTCTTCTCTCGGTGCCTTCCCCTGGCCGTGTACTGGCCCAATCCACTTGCTTGGTTTGATGTTGAGGCTCGTTTTGTGGTTTTGGGCTTTTGGACTATATTCTTTAGTCCTGGGAAAATCCGTCGATTGCAAAGTCCATGTTTCGTGCATGTTTTCCCTCGTTTTCATATGAATTGCACCCGTATTCATAATTTCACCAAGACTAGTGGAATTTGATAGAAATAATCCCTATGTCTATTCTTGGTGATGGTGTTTGATTCAAAAAGATGCAACATGTTGACGGTAAAATTGGACCATAAGGACCGTCAACAAATGTGAGGCATGGTCGGAGCCGTAGCCCCGGCGGGGTGGGATCAACGCATCCATCCTTGTTTTTCCTGTCGTGGTCCCGGCTTCGCCCAAATCATGCGACAAGGTCGGAGCCGGAGCCCCCGGCGAAGCCGGGGAGCCACGCCGTCCGCAGTAGTTGTTGTGCCTGGGGACCGCTCCGAGTGCCCCACCCGGTGCTCCAAAGACCTGCGAGCTGGTCGCGGTGGAGCCCCCGGTCCGGCTGGTCCGCCGCCTTCGAGCCGTCAAGGCCCCCGCGCTTGCTGGTTCGCCGAGAGCCGCGAGGTGCTCCGCTCCAGCCCGCTCGACCACCGGAGCCGCGCCGACCACCTCGCGGGTTAGCCGCTATGTACAAGGAGCAGCGGCTCACCCGGTTCCGGGCGACTAAAACGGGTGCGGAGGACAGATAGCGCTTGAGGTCTTGTAAAGCTTCGTCGGCTTCCCGGTCCACTCGAATTTGTCCGTCCTCTTCATCGCCTTGAACAGCGAGAGAGCGCGTTCGCCTGTGCGTGAAATGAATCGGCCAAGGGCCGCCATGCTCCCGCCAGGGCGTTGCACGTCCTCGAGCCGCCTCGGGGGCGGATTTCCTCGATGGCCCGGATCTTTTCTCGGGTTTGCTTCGATCCCGCGGTGCGAGATCGTAAGCCGAGTAGCTTCCCGCCGGTACGCCGAAGACGCACTTCTCCGGATTGAGCTTCACCCGGCTGCGACGCAGGTTGGAGAAGGTCTCCTCTAAGTCGAACAGAGAGACGGTGCCTTGCGGCTCTTAATGACCAAGTCGTCGACGTACGCCTCCACGTTCCTCCCGATCTGCGAGTCCAGTGGTTAAGCGCATGGCCCGCTGGAACGTGGGGCCCGCGTTTTTGAGGCCGAAAGGCATGCTCACGTAGCAAAAGCCCCTGCGGGAGTCATGAAAGCAGCTCTTCTCCTCGTCCTCCTTAGCCATACAGTATTTGGTGGTACCCGGAGTACGCATCTAACATGCAAAGCAGTGTCGCAGCTCGCCGTGGAGTCTACTACGTAATCTATCCGAGGCAACGGAAATGGATCCTTTGGGCAAGCCTTGTTCAGGTCGGTGTAGTCCACGCACATCCGCATCTTGCCGTTGTTCTTGGGCACGACCACCGGGTTGGCAAGCCACGTCGGGTGCGTGACTTCCTGATGAACTTAGCTTCCAGTAGCCTCTTGACTTCGGCCCGGATGAAGTCCTCGCGCTCGGGGGCTTGGCGCCTTGCCCGCCGCTTCACGGGTCTTGCGGCGGGGTCGACCTTGAGTTGGTGCTCAATCACCCTCTCGGGTATGCCCGGCATGTCCGAAGGATGCCAGGCAAAGATGTCGCCGTTCGCTTGGAGGAAGGTGACGAGCGCGAGTTCCTATTTCGGGTCGAGGTCGCCACCGATGGTGGTGGTCTTGTCCTCCGAGCCCCCGAGTGAGACCTTCTTAGTAAACACCTCTCCCGGAGCCGAAAGCTTCGCCCGTTTGGGGCCGGATTGCGCAGCGGGCCCCTCCGGGCGTCGCGCGCTCTCTTCGTGCCGATGTCATCTTCTCGCCGCCATCTCGGCCGCCAAGATGTCCTCGAGACAAGCCATTGCTTTGACGGCATCCGCCCTCTCCACGATGACACCCTTCGGACCCGGCATCTTCAGCCGTGAGGAACGCGTGATGCGGGATAGCCATGAACCGGTTGATACCGGGTCTCCCAATGATGGCGTTGTAGGGGAGGCCGATGTCCTGCGACGCCGAAGAGGAGCTTCTCCGTGCGGAAATTGTCCCGGTGCCGAAGGTGACCGGGAGCTCGATCCTACCCAAGGGGCGGGAGCTACCCGGGAGCACTCCGACGAAAGGGCGCGAGGGCTGCAGCTCCGCGCCTCCGTCGATGAGGGTGATGAGGCTGAGGCTCGCGCCTCCGTCGATGAGGGTGCGTCCCACCTTCTTGTTGCAGATGGTGGGCGACACGACCAGGGGGATCTTCCCTTGGTGTTGTCCGGGCCCACCATGTCGCTCTTGTCGAAGGTGATGGGGACGTCGGCCCACTTCAGCAGGGGAGCCGTGGCCTTGCCTTCGGTAATCGCGAGGACCTCGCGGCGAAAGCGCTTGGCCTCGCCTTTGGACGCGAAGCTCGAGGAGCCCCCGCTGATCACGGCGATGGAGTCATCCGCGCTCCGGTACGCCTCGACTTCCTCTTTCTCTTCCTCTTTCTCCTTCTCGGCCTTCTCGGCCGCCCGCCGCTCGTCGCGCCGTTTGATGCTCGCCTCGGATGTAGCGGCACTCCGACCGGTCGTGGTCGTTGGTGCGGTGGAAGTAGCACGCGAAGGTCCCCGGGATTTAGCCGGAGACTTGCCTCGCACCCGTGGGAGGCGGGCGCCGCGCCCCTCGGGGGACGGGCCTCCGGCCGCGGCCACCTCTTCCGCCTTACGCTTTCGCGCGAGGTTCTTCATCTCGCTTCTTGGAGATGGTGCCCCGGACTTGGGAGAGGAGGTACCCGGTTGGACTTCGCCGGTGGGTCGTGCCACGCTTGGGCTTCCCGACGACGGCGCATCCGTCGCCCAACCGGAAGAGGTCCGTGACCGTCTCCGGCCGGTGTACGCCCGCTCGCCAGGATATCCTTGTCTCGACGCCGTGGCGTAAGGCGGAGAGCACAAGGGAGGGGTCGATGCGCGGGATGGTGTTGCGGACTTGACCGAAGCGCTCGCATGAACGCTCGCAGCCGTCTCGCCTCGCTTCCGGACGATGCGGTCCAGGTCGATCCGGCTCCCCGGACGCTTCGCCGTTCCTTGGAAGTTGGCCATGAACTCCCGACACGAGCTCTTCCAGAGCCGATAGACTCCGTGCCAGGTTCATGAACGATGACCGAGCCGAGTCCTTGAGAGCCGGTGGAAGTAGTTGACCATGATGTCCTCCGAGCCCCCAGCCGCCTTGACGGCGGTGGAATAGATCCGCAAGAACTCGTCGGGGGAGCAGAGGCCGTCGCACCTTCTCGGGAGATCCGGCGGAACTTGCCGGGCCACGTGACGTCGCGCTGTGCGCTTTGAGAGGGCCGCGCAACCCCCGAGGAAAGAGGGGTCGAGCTCCTTTCTCTTGCGCTTGGGTTGGCGCTCGGGGACGTCTCCGCTTCCGGCCGTCGCGATCGTGGGCGGAGGTGCGCTCACGCTCGCGTCCCCGCCGCGCGAGCGCTCGATGCCGACGCGTGCATCCTCCCCTCGCGGCGGCGCCCGCCGAGGTCGTTGCGCCGGTCACGGTGCCCCCGCCCCGTGGGGAGTGGACGGAGAGTGAAGCCGCCGGCGGGTGCGCGTCCTTGGCGCGGTTGGCGCGGCGGTCGTTGTTGGTCGGTGGCGCCGCGGCCGGCGTGACGGTCCCGCTCGGCGCTGGCTTGCGCCGTATCCGGGAGTTTACCCACTCCGCTGAGCCACTCCCTTGCTTGCTCTCCCCGCCGCCCCGCCGGCGGGTTGTTGAGCATGGTCTTCACGGCGGTTAGGGGTCGTCTCCTCTTCTTCCCGGAAGAGGCTACGCGCGCTGGCACGCTCGGACGCAGCGGCGTAGCGGCTTGGGCGTGGCGGTCGGCGCCGCGCCGGTCCTCCGCCGCACGCTCGGCCGCCGAGGCGCCGGACGATTGTCGCGAGCAGCAGCGGCCCGCGTGACGACGGCCGCGGCGACGGCGCCCGGTGGACGCCTGGCCGGAGACGCCGTCCTCCGTTCGCGGCGTGCTCGTGGACCTCTCGCATGGCGTGAAGCGAGATTTCGCAGCCGCGAATCGAGATCTACGACCTCCCCTTCCCGGCGCGCCAAATGCTCGGTGTGTGAGTACACCTCCAAATGGGGGCCTCGTCAAGGCTCCCTTGGGTTAGGCTCGGGGAAGAACGGATCCTGCTCGCGCGTTAGTGGGGATGATCCAAATGAGTAAGAGCGCCGGGATTTATCCAGGTTCGGCCGCAGAGCGCGTAATACCCTACGTCCCGCTCTTTTGTGTGTTAAAAGGAACCCTCTTTTACATGGGGGTGTCCCCTCCTTTTATAGGGCAAGGAGGGGAGTACTCCGCAAGTACCCGGAGGGGTACCCGGCACCCGGTGGGGGTCCGGTCCCTCCGAGCATGTCCCGACATGATCCCGACATAAATCCGTTGCGATCTTCGTCCCTTGGTTCGCGTTCCCAATCTCCCCTTCCTATTGGCCGAGAGCCCTCCCGGTATCGTAGCCGCGCGGCTTCCCAAGACGCGGCGCGCGGGGAAGATGCGCGCACGTCTTGCTCGGGCTGCCGCGTCGCCGAGGGCCATCGAGTGCCGCATTAACTCCGGTAGTTGGGGCGCCGGAGGAAACTACCGCGAAGCTTCGTTTCTCCCTCGGCGCTCACACTCCCCCGGCTTCCGCGGACTCGTGGGCTTCGTGGCTTCGTGACTCCGAGGCTTCGTGGGCCTCATCTTCGCTTGTGGGCCGAAAGCAGCCCACGCGCGGTTAGGGGGACCCCCGATCCCCCTACACCGACGCCCGTCCTCCTCCGATTCATCCGGCCCGCACGCTTTCCTCGAAGCGGCCCGACAAGCTTCGCCGGCCCTGGTGACGGGGCTGCTCCACAGAGAAGCCCCCTACGCCCGCACCGCGTGCAAGCACCGGGTGGACGCGTGACATGTACAATGCTTCTCTCCCCGTTCCGTTTAAGTCGTGAGCCGTGTGGACCGTGGACCGACGCCGATACGTTTTGGCTGTAGGGGCATCCGGATCGAGTTGGACCCGGACTTGGTCTCTCCGGACCCCAAGGTCTCCGGTGCCTCGCCGCCGTTGAGGCCGAGGCGCCCAGGGCGGAGGCCAACGCAGAGGCAGCCGCAGGTGCCCCCGAGGAGGGGATTGCGGGTGCCCCCAAGGAGGGGACCGCCGCTCCCGAGGAGGAGGCCACGGGTGCCCCCGAGGAGGGGGTTGCGGGTGTCCGCGCGGAAGAGGTCGCGGGCATCCCCGCGGAGGAGGCCGCGGGTGATTCCGAGGAGGGGGCCGCGGGTGCCTCTCGTCGGCGAGGACCTCGCCCGGCCGTCAACTCCTCCGGCTGGCGGCTCGCTGGATCCGCCGGCCACGCTCTCGGCTGGCGCCTTAAGCGCCCGCCCGAGCTTCCATTCCCGGCCGGTACTAGCGCCGCTGCTCCTATAGTGCCGGAGGGGAACACGCGCCGAGTCGAGCCGGAGCGGTGGTCGGCGGAGACACCTCGTCGACCGCCGCCGCCGGAAGGGGTCGTGGGCGTGCTAGACGCGCCGCAGTGCGTCGCCAATGAGTCGCCGGGTGGCTCCGCGCGCCCCCGCATTGGCGACGTCCTTGGGGAGGTTACTCCGGCCGCCGCCGCGGTGAAGGCGGCCATGGAGGAGACGGACGCGTCTCCGGAGGACCGCGAGATCGCGGTGGCCCGGCCGCGAGGCCGAGGTGGCGGAGGCCCGTAAGGCCCCGGAGACGGCGGTGAAGCTTGCCCGGCAGCAGACATCGCCGCCGCATGGAGGAAGCCCGAGCATGATCCGGACCAAGCCGCCGGCATCGCCGAACCGGCCGATGAGAAGCCGCGGGACGCGGAGGCGAAGCTCGCGACGCCATCGACCGCGAGGAGGACAGCATCAACCGCCTTCGTGGCGTGTTGGACCGGGAGCGGGCCGTGCAGCTCCGCAGCCGCGCAGCCGGAGGAGGCGGAGGCCGACGTGGCGCCCGCGAGGCGGCCTTGACGCGCCGCGAGGCGACCGCGGTGGCTCGGGAGGATGAGCTCAAGGAGCGCGCCGGCGCGCTTGCTCTTCGGGAGTCTCGCGTTGGACGAACGGGAGCAGGCCGTTGCAGCGGCCGAGGCGAAGCTCCGCCGCCTCCGCGACTCCGTGGCCTCCCAAGAGGCGGGCCGAAGCAGCGCGAGGACGCCCTCGCTACCCGGGAGGAGCAGGTCCGGCTTCGTGAAAATGAGGCCGCCGTTCGCAGGGAGGCCTTGAGACGGAGGCGGCCCGCCTTGCCCGGGCCGAGGAGCAGGTCCGCGGCATCGCCGCCGGCCCGGCGCATCGCGTGCGCGAGGAGACGCTCGCGGAAGCCCTGAAGGCCTTCGACCTTGAGCTCAAGGCGGTGGAGAAGAGCCGGGACGACTACCGCCGGCGCTTCGAGCAGCTGGAGGCCCGGATGAAGAAATCTGGTCTTGGCTCCTCTTCCGCGTCCGGGTGGCGATGATCTCAGGGCGCAGCTCGAACAGGTGCGGTCCCGCCTCGAAGACTCCGAGGTTCGGCCGCGTTGAGCCGAGCGAGCGGGTGACGGAGCTGGTTTCCGCGGCGCCGGCGCAGCTGAAATCGCCGCCGAGGTGCACAAGGCGGTCTCGTCGGCGCTGTTCGAGCCGGGCCTCGTCCCGTCTTCCCGAGCCCATCGATCGCGGCGCGGCCGGGTATGCGTTCGCCATGCGGGGGTGGTTGACTCTCCGTGCGACCCGAAGACCCGTATGGCGGAGCTCATGGAGGAGGAAGGGCGGCGCACCATCGCCGCGTCCCTCGGAGGAGGTGCCGGCGAACGCCCCGGTGTTGGTGTCCGGTTCCCACTCCCGGCCGTGGTGAATGGCGATGTCCCCGCGGGTGAGCACGCCGTGGCTAAGGCGCAGGCTCGCGCCGTCGCCCCGTGCCTTCGCCGAAAGCTTCAAGCGGGACTAAGTGCCTCGCTTCCTCCACCTCGCGAGTGGCTTTTTGGCGCCCGTGCCTCCCCTTTTTTTTGTTTTTTATTAATCCTATTTTTCTCGCATGCAAGACGAAGTTAACTTTAAATTTCGGAGTGTTAATGAATTGCCTCGAGTCCTTTGTTCTCCTTCCGTTGGGTGTGATTGTCGCCATGCGTCGCTTAGTCTTAGGCTTTTCGGCACTTTGTCGTTACGCTTAGAGCGCGACTTCGGCGCCCGGCCTTAACCAAGCGTGACGCCTTCCGGCTTCCGCCTACGTCGTAGGCTTTTCTTACCCATCGGGGAAATTCATGGACTTTGACATATACAACCGCGAACTCGCGAGAAGTGGGAAAAGAAGCGACATGGCGCCGTTTTCATTCCAAACACGTTAGTACAAGTGCCGTGGCGACCGTGGCCGTGGCGATGAGACTTCCGGTACTACCCGGACCATTGGCTGCTGTAATATTCTAAGGGTAGAATTTTTTTAGATGCTCAATGTTCCAAGAGCTCGGTTCGGGTACCCGTCCTCCGACTCCGCACGAACGGACCCCGGCGGGTGACGGCAGCTGGACGACGAAGGGCCCTTCCCACATGGGAGTTAGCTTATCCTTGCCTTCACGCGTCCGAGCCCGCCGGAGGACGAGGTCTCCCGTTTGCAACTCCCGGGGCGCACGCGTAGCCCCGGAGGTACCTCGCGCTTCGCAGTAGTACTCGCCGCCTTGCCTCCTCGAGGAGGTCGATGTCGTCGTGCCGCCGAGTGTCTTGGTCGCCTCGTCAAACGGGGCGACTCGGGGGCCATTGAACAGGGTCTCCGTCGGCAGTACCGCCTCCGCACCATACACGAGGAAGAAAGGCGTTTCGCCCGTGAGCTCGACTCGCCGTGGTGCGCAGGGACCACGCGACGGACCGGACCTCCGTTACCCACTTGGAGCCTTTCTTCTTCAACGGGTCAAATGATCTTGTTTTCGCACCTTTGAGGATTTCTCCGTTGGCGCGTTCGACTTGGCCGTTGCTTTGAGGGTGGGCTCTTGAGGCGAAGCAGCATCCGGGTGCCGAGGGTGTCGCAAGACGCCGCGAATGCGTGGCTCGTGAACCGGGTCCCGCTTGTCCGTGATGATCCGCTGCGGCACCCCGAATCTTGCAATGACATTCTTCATGAATTTGACCGCCGAGTTTTGATCTATTTTTGTCACCGCTTCAGCTTCCACCCACTTCGTGAACTTGTCGACAGCCCACGTAGAGCCACCCGTATCCACCCGGGGCAGCCGAAATGGCCCTACAATGTCCAAACCCCAAACCGCGAACGGCCGGGATAATGGAATTGTTTGAAGGGCTTGAGCGGGCGATGCGTTTGCTTGGAGTGAAACCGGCATGCCTTGCATTGTTGCACCAGCCCGGTGGCGTCCTCGGAGGGCCGTCGGCCAGCAGTAACCCCGCCGAAAGGCTTTCCCGACCAGCGTGCGGGGAGCGTGGTGGCTGCCGCACTCGCCCTCGTGGATCTCAACGAGTATGTCGTTGCCTTCTTCCGTTGTTACGCACTTCGCCGAGAACACCATTGGCACCGCGCTTGTACAACCTGCCATCAACGATGGCGTATCGCTTGGCTTGGCGGGCTAGACGTTCCGCGTCCGTGTCGTCTTCCGTAAGGATGTCGTCGCGTAGGTACCCGAGGATGTCGTCCATCCAGCAGGCGTCCCGCGGCTCGTTGGCAAGCGCTTCTTCGCTATTCTCGCGTGTGCCGCAGACCCCGCGGGTGCGCCCGCGCTTTGTTGTTGTTGTCCGGAGCTCAATCGGCGTCGGAGGCCGAAGGGGATGTCAAGATCTCCATGAACGTTCCGGTGGGATTGGAGCTCGAGTGGAGGCTACCCGGGACGCTTCGTCGGCAATGTGATTGTCGCCCCTGCACGTGAAGCACCTCGAGGCCATAGAACTTCTTTTCCATCCGCCCGACCGCCGCGAGGTACGCGGCCATCCGCGGGTCGTTGCACCGGTACTCCTTGGACACTTGGTTGACGACGAGCTGCGAATCCCCCTTGGCGAGGAGGCGCGTGACACCTAGGTCGGCCGCGATCCGCAACCCCGCCAGGAGAGCTTCGTACTCCGCCATGTTGTTGGTGCATCCGAAGTGTAGCCGGACCGCGTAGCGCAGCTCGTCGCCGGTTGGTGACAGCGAGGAGCACTCCCGCCCCCGCACCGTTGAGGGTGAGGGAGCCGTCGAAGAACATCGTCCGGCTGGTCGCCGGGTGCGTCGTGGCCGCTGCACCCGGTGCCGAACTCTTCACGCTCTATCTCGTGGGTGGGCGTCCATTCAGCCGACGAACTCGCCTAGGGCCCGGCTCTTGATGATGTGCGTGCCGAGGAAGGACAAGTCGAACTCTCCTAGCTCCACGGCCCATTTGGCCACTCGCCCGCAGCTTCCCCGTTGCGCAAGCATGGTCTCCAGTGGTGCCGTCGTTACCACCCGGACGGGATGGCCTTGGAAGTAGTGTCGCAGCCTTCCGGGATGCAACGAGCACCGTGTAGAGCATCTTCTCGATACCGCGGGTACCGTGTTTTGGCGTCCCGCGAACTTCGCCGATGAAGTACACCGGGCGTTGGACGCGCTACATGCAGTGGTTCGGATTCTTCCGAAGCTGGTCCAAGCTCGCTCTCGCTCGTCGTGGTAGTCGGGCCGGAGCCCCCGGGTGAGGCGGTGATGTCGTGGTATTGACGTCGGGAGTAGGCCGGGCGGATCCCACCCCGCCCATAACGCGAGACGTGGTCGGAGCCGGAGCCCCCGGGTGGGGTGGGATCAACGCGCCCGTCGTTGCCCTTCCGGCTGTGGTCCCGCCTTCGCCCAAACACCGTGACGAGGTCGGAGCCGAGCCCCCGGTGAAGCCGGAGAGCCACACCGTCTACGGGAGTCGACGCGCCGGGAGCCGCCCGGGTGCCCCACTCGACGGGCCGGAGTGGCCGTATCGCAAGCCATGCCGTGAGCAGGAGCGTCCGTATCCCTCGGGTGCTCCAAGGCCTCGTGAACCGGTCATAGCCGGAGCCCCCGGTCCGTTTGGGCTGCCGCCTCCGAGCCGCCGAGGCACCGGCGTTTGTTGGTTCGCCGAGAGCCACAAGGTGCCTCGCTCCAACCGCTCGACCACCGTAGCCGCACCGACCATCCGCGGGTTAGCCGCTATGTACAGGAGCAGTGGTTCGCCCGACTCCGGGCGATTAGGAACGTGCACGGAGGATAAGTAGCGCTTGAGGTCTTGTAAGGCTTCATCGCCTTCCCGGGTCCACTCGAATTTGTCCGCCCTCTTCATCAGCCTTGAACAGGGGGAGAGCGCGTTCACCCAAGCGCGAGATGAACCGGCCAAGGGCCGCCATGCTCCCGGCCAGGCGTTGCACATCCTTGAGTCTCCTTGAGGGCGGATTTCTTCGATGGCCCGGATCTTCTCGTGGTTCGCCTCGATCCCGCGGTGCGAGACCAGAAGCCGAGTAGCTTCCCCGCCGGTACACCGAAGACACACTTCTCCGGTTGAGCTTCACCCGGTTGCGGCGTAGATTGGAGAAGGTCTCCTCTAAGTCGAACAGAGAGACGGTGCCTTGCGGCTCTTAATGACTAGGTCGTCCACATACGCCTCCACGTTCCTCCCGATTTGCGAGTCCAGGGTTAGGCGCATGGCCCGCTGGAACGTGGGGCCCGCGTTTTTGAGACCGAAAGGCATGCTCACGTAGCGAAAGCTCCCCGCGGGAGTCATGAAAGCGCCTTCTCCTCGTCCTCCTTAGCCATACAGATTTGGTGGTACCCGAGTACGCATCCAACATACAAAGCAGGTCGCAGCCCGCGGTGGAGTCTACTACGTAATCTATCCGGGGCAGCGGGAACGGGTCCTTCGGCACGCCTTGTTCAGTGTCGGTGTAGTCCACGCACATCCGCATCTTGCCGTTGTTCTTGGGCACGACCACCGGATTGGCGAGCCACGTCGGGTGCGTGACTTCCCCGATGAACTTGGCCTCCAGGAGCCTCTTGACTTCGGCCCGGATGAAATCTTCGCGCTCGTGGGCTTGGCGCCCGCCCGCCGCTTCATGGGTTTCGCGGCGGGATCAACCTTGAGTTGGTGCTCAATCACCCTCCTTGGTATGCCCGCATGTCCGAAGGATGCCAGGCAAAGATGTCGCTGTTTGCTTGGAGGAAGGTGATGAGCGCGAGTTCCTATTTTGGGTCGAGGTCGCCACCGATGGTGGTGGTTTTGTCGTCCGAGCCCCCGAGCGAGATCTTCTTGGTAGACACCTCCCCGGTGCCGAAAGCTTTGCCCGCTTGGAGCCTGACGGCACGGCAGGCTTCTCCAAGGCACTATGTGCCCTCTTCCCGTGGGAGTTCTCATCGGCTGCCATCTCGGCCGCCAGGATGTCCTCGAGGCAGCCACGGCCTTGACGGCGTCCGCTCTCTCCACGATGACGCCCTTGGGACCCGGCATCTTCAGCCGTGAGGTACGCGTGGTGCGGTATGGCCATGAACCGGTTTATGCCGGGTCTCCCGATGATGGCATTGTAGGGGAGGCCGATGTCACCCACGTCGAAGAGGAGTTTCTCCGTGCGGAAGTTGCTCCGGTACCGAAGGTAACCGGAGCTCGATCCTCGCCTAAGGGGCGGGAGCTACCCGAAGCACGCCGGAGAAGGGGCGAGAGGGCTGCAGTGCCGGCGCGCGCCCACCGCAGGGAATCGTAGACCTTCGGGGTGATGAGGCTGAGGCTCGCGCCTCCATCGATGAGGGTGCGCCCCACTTTCTTGTTGCAGATGGTGGGCGACACGACCAGGGGGATCTTCCCCTTGGTGTTGTCGTGGCCCACCATGTCGCTTTTGTCGAAGGTGATGGGGACATCCGCCCACCTCAGCAGGGGAGCCGAGGCCTTGCCCTCGGTGATCGCGAGGACCTCGCGGCGGAAGCGCTTGGCCTCGCCCTTGGACGTGAAGCTCGAGGAGCCCCCGCCGATGACGGCGATGGAGTCGTCCGCGCTCCGGTATGCCTCGACTTCCTCTTCCTCCCTTTCCTTCTCCTTCTCGGCTTCTCGCCGCCCGCCGCTCGTCGCGCCGCTTGATGCTCGCCTCGGATGTAGCGGCACTCCGACCGGTCGTGGTCGTTGGTGCGGTGGAAGTAGCATGCGAATGTACCCGGGATTTAGCTAGCGACTTGCCGCACCCGCGGGAGGTGGATGCCGCGTTCCCCTCGGGAGACGGCCTCCGCCCGCGGCCACCTCTTCCGCCCTCACGCTTGCGCGCGAGGTTCTTCTTCTCGCTTCTTGGAGAGGATGCCCGTGGGCTTGGGGGAAGCGGCACCCGGTCGATCCGAGCCGGAGGGTCATGCCACGCCCGGGCTTCCCGGCGGCGGGCGCACCTATCGGCCAGCCGGAAGAGGTCGCTGACCGTCTCCGGCTAGTGCACGCCCGCCTCGCCCAGGATGTCTTTGTCTCTGACGCCATGGCAGAAGGCGGAGACCACCCGGCAGGGTCGACGCGCGGGATGGTGTTGCGGACTTGACCGAAGCGCCGCATGAAGGCCCGCAGCCGTCTCGCCCCGGCTTCCGGACGATGCGGTCCAGGTCGATCCGCTCCCTGACGCTTCGACGTCCCTCAGAAGTTGGCCATGAACTCCCGCACAAGCTGCGCCACGAGCTAATGGACTCCGACGCCAGGTTCATAAACCATGAGCGGGCCGAATCCTTGAGGGCCGGATGGAAGTAATTGGTCATGATGTCTTCGCACGCGCCGCCGCCTTGACGGCGGTGGAGTATATCCGCAGGAACTCGTCGTGGGGCGGTGCCGTCATACCTCTCTGGGAGGTCCGCGCGGAACTTGTCGGGCCACGTGACCTCGCGCAGGCGCGTCGAGAGGGCGGCACGCCCCCAAGGAAGGAGGGGTCGAGCTCCCCCTCTGCGCTTGGAGTGGCGCTCGGGCGACGACTCCGCGTCCGTGCCGTCGTCATCGTGGGCGGAGGACCGCCGCGCTCACGCCACGCTCGCGCGAACGCTCGATGCCGACCCGTGCATCTTCTCCCTCGCGGCGACGTCTCGTTGAGGTTGTTGCGCAGTGTCGCGGCGGCCTCGTCCTTGCGGTGAGCGGATGGCGAGCGAAGCCGCCGGTGGGCGCGTGTCCCGTGCCTCGGTTGGCGTGGCGATTGCCGTCGACCGGCGGTGGTGGCGGCGGTTGGCGGGACGGTCCCGCCCGGCGCTCGGCTCCGTGCCGTGTCGAGGAGCCGCCCACGCCAGTGAGCCACTCCTTCGCTTGCTCTCCCCGCCGCCCCGCCGGCGGGTTGTTGAGCATGGTCTTCACGGGCGGTTAAGGGGTCGTCCCCTTCTTCCTCCCGGAAGAGGCGACGTGCGGTGGCGCGTTCGTACGCTAGCGGCGTGACGGCCCGGCGTCGCGGTCGGCGGCGGGCTGGTTCCCCGCCGCATGTCCAGCCTGCCGCGAGCTGTCGGTGACGGCCGCCGTGGCCGGAGCGCCGCGCGCGCGACGGCTGCGTGTGTCGACGCCCGTGGACGCCTCGATCGGAGACGCCGTCCGCCGTTTGTGGCGTGTCCATGGATCTCTCCATGACCGTGCAGAGGTCTTCGTGCACGGCGAAATCTATGACCTACCCCTTCCTCGGCGCGACAAAATGCTCGTGTGTGAGCACACCTCCAAATGGGGGCCTCGTCAAGGCTCCTTCGGATAGGATCGGGGAAGGACGGATTTACTCGTGCTAGCGCGGATGATTCAAACGAGCAAGAGCACAAAGGATTTACCTAGGTTCGGGCCGCAATGTATGCGTAATACCCTACGTCCCGCTTTGTGTGTATTAGATGTTCTTGTTGGCTTGTCCTTTACAATGAGGGCGCCCTCCTCTTTTATAGAGGGAGGAGAGGAGCATCAGTACAGGTACCCGGACACCCGTGGGGTCCGGTCTCTCCTCGTGTGTTCCGACAGATCCCGACAAGGATTCGTTACAATCCCTTTGTTAGATTTGGACTCCAAGCATCTTCTCTCCGATTGGTCCCGAGTCCCCCCGGCACCGTAGCGGCGTGGCTTCCCGAGATTCGGCGCATGGGGAAGGTGCGCGCACATCCCGTCGGGTTGCGACACGTCGCCACGAGCAGCTTGAGTGCCGCATTAACTCCGGGTGGTCGGGGCGCCGAGGAAGCTACCGGGAAGCTTCCTACCCCCGACGCTCCCACTCCTCCGGCTTTCACGGGCCTTGTGGACTTCGTGGCTCGTGGGCTTCCCGCCCGCGGCCTTCGTCTTCGCTCGTGGCCGAAGCAGCCCACGCGCGGTTAGGGGACCCCAATCCCCCTACACCGACA
>JAUNZO010002770.1:0-186991 GCA_031894775.1 Chloris gayana
AAAGAGAGGTGGAAGGGAAAATTTGCAAAAGTACGATTAAGTGAGCGGTGATTTTGCAAATCCCCTCTGCCACCTGAATTCATGCACATGCACCCCTCTTATCAAAATTATGTGACATAAATTGGAGTTCTCATATTTCTCATACGAACCTGATTTTCATAGGATACTTTGTCAATAAAGATTCCCTGCTCTGTGGGCCCGTGCCTGTCTTTTAGTCAGAAGAATCACAGCCTTTGCTTGTAAGCTGAACTGATCGGATCGGAGCTAATGCTGGAAAGGGCTTCTCTGAAACCCGATCCCATCACAACATTTTCGTACATCTGGTGCACCATGAATAACCAGATTGCAGACAGTCATTGGCTGGCCAGGCATTTTACTACGTGGAAGTGGATAATCAAAGCACGACCAGTAATAAGTTGTGTCAAGGCAGCTTGATGTGGGTAATCGTCACTCAATAACACTTGAGAGCACAGGTGATCTACTTCGATGAAGCTGAAGAACAGAACGAGATTATGGTGCTATAAGGTAGCACGTCTATGATACGAAAAAGTAGCACAATAAGTCCGTCACTGACGGTTCTGTAACTACTCTAGAAACAGAACAACCTGACGACGAATTGACTCCGTATAGTGAACTAGCCTAATTCTGAACTAACTGAAAAATGGACACGGGCTCACTCTGAAACTACTGAACTCTTACAGTTACAGCCACAGGGCTTTACACATCAAATGAGTTTATCTGCGAAAAATAATAACGGTAAAATGTATCAGTAGACTGTCTGCTTCAAAACCAGAGTATGGGATAAAAAAAAAGAGTTGGGGGAATAATACCATATACATATGCGTTCCACCCTCAGCAAAATTCTATAAAAGTTGCATGTAATTGATCTTAAGAGATTATTAGGAACCAACCAAGTCCAAAACGAATTGCAGGATCCAACAAGTACCTCAGCTCCAACTACCCTGCTTAGCACGTTTCCCATCTCCAATGCCGTGAGAAGTGCAAATCACTTATGTGAGATAACCAGATCGTACCATGGGGATACATAGTGAGAAGCAATACCCAAGTGACGCTACACAAAAGCATGTTATCATGAATGTTGCAAACCCTATTTTACATAATACTTTGTCCATATAAACTACTCCGTACGTGAGAACTACCCCTCACGTGAATCCAGTGAAATATTTTGACATGTAACGAAAGCAATGAAGGTACATTGCCAGTCCAGAGTGTTATTTTTATAACCATTATGCAGATATGACCAGCTTGTGGACAACACTATGCTCAACATCCTAAAGTCTAGCTTCATCCAAATTTCATGATAGGAATGACTATTAATTCCGTGTGGAATAACGAGAACTTTACAAACTCCTTCAACACCAGAAACACTAAACAAGGGGAGTTAAGTCATTAATTCTGTAGGCTTTAAGAAGACTTTACAATTTGCTCCAGGCTCAGAAATTGATGAGGCTACAAAGGGCACTCCATGTGTTAGATGCCAAAACAATGGCTAAATTACAGGCTTTGCCAAAAGTTCTTGATCCCATAGGCAAAAGATTTCAAACTCCCTAAAAGACCTGTCTCTGTTGATCCCTTGTTTTCATGCTTAGGGCCTTGTTCACTGCATTTGACAAAATGCAACACAAAATGATTATAACGTCCAACAAGATGCAAAACTTAGCAACAGAACACCCAAGTGATGCAATGCGCGACAGAAAGCAGTCAAGTTGTATGAAAACATTAATACAGTTTAAAGCAACAATTTACCAATTGAATAATGGTTATGCAATGCACAATAGAACTATGAACTAGTCACTCATTGATCTGTGTTGCACTGTCCAAAACAAGGTTCTTACAGCTGCACCAAATCTAGTTTCCGGCTACCAGCATCAGCAGTTCTAGGCTACAAAGTACTTCCATTCCCAATACCCAGCCTTTTCTGAGACCAGTAATGATGTGAAGTACTCAGTATAAATTAGTGGAACTCCAGCTCTGATCACAACAGAACCCACTATTTTCAAGAATCCAGGAACCAACCAATAGCTAGTTTACTTCCCCCAAGTTCAAAAGGAGGTTCATCTTCTGTAGTCTTAACTAGTCATCTGAATGCACTAAATTGCGGAGTAATCCAAACCAAATATAAAGTAACCAATGACCAGCTACTTTACCAATTTTTTTCCCAAGTTGAAAAGCTAGTTCATTTTGCAGTCTTAACTCTTATCTTAATTAAACATCTCAGTGCACTAAGTTATGGAAGTAGATTTTTTTTTTTGGTAACCCATCTATCCAGGAAACAATCACCAGCTAGTCTACCTCAAATTTCTACCCTGTGCAGATGGAGGTTCATTTTCTGTAGTCTTGTAAGTAGCCTACTCAAAGCACTAAATTCGAGTGTAATATTTTTCCAAACTCAAGTAGCTAATAACAACGTAAAAACTAAATGATACAGGCATAACAAGTTCTATCAAAACAAGGTGTAGCAAAGGACCTGGTGATGAATTGGATTCATGAATGCAAAATAAGTATACATGATGCAATTTGTAATACCTGTCAGGAATGTTTCTCTTGAGCCCCACATCACTTCTACTTTGGTCTGATACAGTTGACTTAATTCCATCCAGGGAATTTGCTGTATTATTAAAATCTAATTTGTTAACTTCTGTTTTCCCTTCCTCCTTGTCAAGGTCTGATTTACCCTCCATTCCCAAAGACACGGCAGGTTTGTTCTGCATCTGCATCATGATTGAGGGATATGTCAAGAAAATCCTTGACTGGATACAAAATAACGATCTTTAGAGATTATTTTGAGCGAATACCTTCAGATCCTTCATGTTATCACTTTCAGTTTGATCAGATAAAGTTGGGTCATCTGTATTCTTGATGGAATCTGAAATCTTGAAATCTGGCTTTGCAGCTTCTTTTTCCACAACCGGTAAATCCTTCAAGCTGCCACTTTCTGTTTGATCAGATAGCGTGGTGTCATCTGCATTCTTGATGGAATCTGAAATGCTGAAATCTGGCTTGGTAACTTCTGTTTGCACAATGTTATCAGAGGAGCCCATGGATCTCCACGTTTCAGACTGCTTAACAACAAAATATAATAGCACGCAAAAATAAAACAGTCAGTTAACAGGGAAACGTAGGTTTCAACATATAAAGTACCTAATTGCTGTTTCCAATTCTTCAATGGAAATATTCAAGAAATACCAAATAGAGATAATGGCAGCCAACAGTACTTATGAAGATGAGGATAATAGGTGGACCTTTTCAATGTTTGTGGTGCCAGCAGTTGCATCTTTCATCGAGAGTAGCACATCATCTTGCTCATCGCTTTTGAAGGCCTCAGAGTTGTTGGAGTTTTTTCCATTGTCATCCTTAGCCCATGAGTGCTCAGCAAACTGAGCTGATCCTTGGACTTGAGCTGCTTTCAAGACATTTGTAGATCTTGAACCCTTGGAGGATTCAGTTTCTGCTTTACCTTGAACTGGTGTAGCATTATCTAATGGTGGATTTGCATGATTATACTCCAATTCCTGAAGTATCTCTCGCACAGTGTAGTGCCCACCTCCACATTGCTGGCGAACACATGTAATGGTGGGGAACTTACCACCATTTGATGCCATATACCTGCACAAAACAGGACAGAAAAGACCCATGAAACTGAAGGGTCATGTTTATAACTGAATCTGAAGCAAACGCTAGTTTGTAAAGTCACCGTTTCTGCTTTTTTACCAGATATCAGCAAAACTGCATGGCCTATGCTACATTGCCATAATTGGTTTCTAAATTTCAAATTCAACTAGCAGCATTGATTAATGCACAATCAGCAAAAGTTTCTACTGTTCATCACAAAATAAAATGAATTGGGAAATGGTAATGAGACAGAGCCTGTAAGCCACATACTTGCTACTTTTGAACCAACAAATGAAATAGCTAAAACAAGAAACACAAATGAGCCCAAGCTAACCTACTTGTCAACAAACTCCTCTATCATAACCCTCCTCTCCTGCTTAGATATTCTCTTATGCCCCTTTGGTGGCGGCTCCTGCGCAGACAGCGGCGCGGCATGCGCCTTTCCTCTGGAGGCCTGGTAGCATGACCTCGTGATCGTGCTACGAACGCCTGCAATCACTGGAAGGAAACAAACGACCAGACCAAAAATCAGAGGATCGATCGAACACATGGCGCGATAGCCGAAGTGGCGTATCAAAAACATCATCGATGCTCATGGACTGCTTACTCACCCCTCTTGGAGGCGGCGGAGGAGGCGAGGCGTACAGACGCTTGCATCGGAGGGCAACGGAGGATCGGTGAGGAGAGGTGGGCGGTCCTAGGGTTAGTGGAGGTTTTTCCTCTGCAAGAAAGTGTTGACGGCAGGCGCGGGTGGGAGTGGAGTAGGAGACAGGCTCGCCTGGTGGAGGTCAAAGGTCAAATGGGCTCAAGACTACGGACATTTTCTTCCGGCCCATCATGTTAAATGTTTTTAGGGTGCATTCGTTTTCTGGGTTCTAAATTTTATAACTATCATATAAAAAAAATTATACTATTTAGAAGTACTTAAATAAAATTTAATTATAAAATAAATTATAGGCTCCTAGACTAATTTACGAGACAAATCTAATGAGGTTAATTAAATCATGATTAGAAGATGGTTACTCGTAGCATCACTTTAGTAAAACATAAATTAATTAAGCTTATTAGATTCATCTCGAAAATTAGCACTAATCTGCCAATAGGGTTTTGTTATTAAATTGATCGAAATATTTATAAACAAGTAAGATTCTCTTTGATGTGACAGTGCTAAATTTTAGAGGTCTGAAACGAACAGAGCTCGCCCATCCATCTTGTGCACTTTCGCCTCTATCGCGCCATGTGCGTATGATAAGATTTTTTTATATAAAAACATCGTTTCTATGGGCATGTACAAAAGTACAACGGTATTAATTAGGGATAATTGCAAAATAAGTCCTGTTTCAGACTCTATATGAAAATGTTCTGTTTTGACATTTCATTGCAAAATCGGTCTTGTTTCGTTGAGATTTTGCAACAAAATGCAAAACAGAACAATTTTTAGAATTAGAAATTAAAACATGACCTGTTTTGCAATTGCTGCCCATTAATTATGGGCTTCCCCTGATCTCTTGCGGCAATCCATTTTGCGCCGTGACGCTTGTCTTATGCTCCACCTCCAGTCGACTTCCCTCTACCTAGGGCTGGACGGAAAGCTCGAAGCTCGTGGCGCGGCTCGACTCGTGAGTAGCTCGGCTCGACTCGGCTCGGCTCGGTTGCTTAACGAGCCGAGCCGAGCTTATATTTTAGCTCGTCGGATTAGCGAGCCGAGCCGAGCTAGCTCACGAGCTGCTCGCGAGCTCAACGAGCTCCGAAAGATCGAGAATAAGTAATGCTCAATACCAATATAATGTCATATATTGAGTGAATTTTTGAATATTTTGAAACACATTTTAAATTAATCTATGTTATTAGCTTTTTCATGAAGTATAAATCATATATCTTACCTTTTTTTGTAATAAAATATTTCAGATTTAAAGTATATAATACCTTAATTGTTCTATATTCCCGGCTCGCGAGCCTGACTGAGCTAGCTCGAGCTAATTATCGAGCCGAGCCGAGCTAGGTTTTTAGCTCGTCCGTGTAACGAGCCGAGCCGAGCCGAGCCAGTTTTCTAACGAGCCAATACGAGTCGAGCCGAGCCGAGCCGAGCCAGCTCGACATCCACCCCCTACCTCTACCGTCTCGCCCTCTCGTCTCAGGTTAGGAGCCTAGGACCCTATGTGCGGCCGCACACACCATGAATATGGAGCTCGTTGATGCGCCTCGGAAGAGGCAGGCCTTCGGTGACGGCTGGAGCAAGGAACTCCCGCAAACGAGCTCTTGCTCCGCAGTTTCGATTGTGCTGAGTGGCACCGGGACCTCACTACGGCTGAGCTGTGCATTCTCTGCTGCTAGCAGCCCTCTGTTTCTTCTCTAAGAACGATGAGAGCAAGACGATGCAGAGACAGGACATCACTTCCACCAGACAAAGAAATTCTATCTACATGGATGATAAGATGTGTTATTGCTTCTATATATATTGATACAACTAGCTTTTGAGTTAACAAAAGAAAAGAACAAAATTCAGACGCAAATTGGTAAAAGAAGAACAAAACTATGTCGACAATAGAATTATTTTCTGAAGATACTCTTTATACAGGTCAAGATGGTAACATCTATCACTAGCAGATCAGCATCCAAATTTCCAAACGGCCAGCACGCCAACAATAAGCGTGAAGAAATGAATAAGTATCTACAATTACTTTACTTTCATATAAAATTCCCTGGATCCACCATTCTTCCACTCATGCCCCCGCTACCTCCAGGAAATGAATAAGTATCTACGATTACATTTGATAACAATTCCCTAATTCCACCATGGAAGGGTCTGCGTCAACAAAACATGTAATGGTAAATTCGACAAGAATATACAGCATTGCAACCACCATGACACTAGCTTTTGACTGCACCACTCAATCCCGGTACATCGTCTGTTGATGTTTATCTGTATAAAGCACGGTCAATGCCGCAATCATGCTTGGAGAGTGGACATTTGATGAAAACCTTGAGTTGCCCAACTCTCTGAGAAATATACTTCCCCGCTCCTTCATAGGTTCATAAAGAATCTGGAAAACCTTTTCAGATGATTCAACTTGCAGCTGACGGATTTCATCATTAGAAATAACCTCACTGGTTCATCAAAATGGGGAAAACATGATGAGATCCAATTCACAATGTTAAATCGACTTTTATACCTCAAAATGTCAATGAAATGTTGCTCAGCAGAACAGCACACATGCCCGTAATCAGCAACTAAAAAGAGGAAAGTGGGCCATGTGACTTATAGGGTAAAGAAACCTATCACTATCAGTTATTGTCTTTTATTTTTTTTGAGAGCAAGTTATTGGCTTTGGTACTCTGCTATTTTCAACACTTCCACACCACCAGATGAAAGAACCTCAGCAGTCAGCAACTAGGCCCAACCCCACTTAGTTCAATGGCATGCCATTTATCACAAAAAAATGCTGAGGCCTTAAGCAAATGACCCTAGATTCACCAAAAAGAAATCAAATTAATCCACACACACAAACGGAAGCATATATCTGTCCAAAATGTATGACTAAATGCTTACTACACCCTTATGTTGTAGCAACCCTAAAAGTTAGTTTCTACCTAAATGTCTGTCTATTTGAACATCCGAATCCTGAAGTAAAGACTGTTAAAAAAAATGCTCGAGCCTTTTTTTAGTAGTAATATCTAGCTAATATATTCTTTGAGACCAACATGTATCTCCTCTAGCAACAAATCGACAATATCATAGAGTTAGCTTGAACATACAAGAGGTTTTACGAGCTCAAAAGTGGAATTTAGTTGATACTTAAATGCAATTATTTAGAACAGTAAGAAGCTGCTTGTGTACCTCTAAAAAAGTTTAGATTAAAGGACATCACCTTAGCTTTTCAGCTAAATTGTTAGCTGTACAAGCCCGGAAAAGGATCTCAGGCACAACAGGAGAATTCAAGAGAATGTTGGGCAGAGAAATAAATTTAATCTTTTTCCTCAGGTGGATCAAGAATTCTGTGATGAAATGAGCTTGGTAAGCCACTACACAGGGGAGTTTTGCTAACATTAGTTCCATAACAGCTGTTCCCGAAGTACATAGTGCTGCTCTACTAGCCTGCAGAAACAAGCAATACTATTTCAGTTCACACCACAATCAAATTTGCTGCAGACAGCGAGTAATTGTAACGGCAAAGTTGTGTGATAACTGCTCGCAGGAGCAGACTAGGCCTGCTATAAGTTCCAGAAAATAAAAGATTAAATTTAACCATGTAAATAAAATCACTTTAGAACATTTTTCGCTACCAAAGGGTTTTGCCACATGATATGTACAAGGTGCTGCTGAGGATTTAAAAATCCCAAAAAACCAACATGTGGACTCCATACATATCTCAAGTTCGCCCTAACAAACACTCATTGGTCACGAGCTCCTAGCCCCTGCTAGAGGTTGGAGTGCATACCTATGAAATCATAGCAATATAACAAACCAACCATGTATGTACTCTGCTCCCTCCGGTGATTGATGTTTTGCAATAGGACATGAGATCCCCCCCCCCCCCCTCTCTCTCTCTCTCTCACTCACTGTCATGAACACGAATGGACTGATCCTGAACCCAAGGAACGCGGCCTCGCAACGGCGGCGGACGCACTCCAAGGGCAGGACGATAGGGGACTACTAGATCTAATCTGTTCAAGCCTAATCCTAATGACTCCCTAATCCTTTCTTAAATAAACTCCTAACCCTAACCGTGCTACAGTAGCCGCCGCTACAGTACTGGAGTGGGCTACTGTAGCACGGAGGCCCATGACTTTGGCCTGTGACACTCACTCACTCACACACATAAATAGAAAGTGTGCTTACACTGAATGCATCATATCTTTCTTTAAGGGACTCTCTGGGTAACGAAGAAAGTACAAAATATTATGAAATTAACATGTCATACCAATGAGTTTGATGATTGAGAGAGAGACACATGTAACCTAAATAGAAAATGTGCTTACACTGAATGCATCATATCTTTCTTTAAGGGACTCTCCGGGTGACGAAAAAGTACAAAATATTATGAAATTAACATGTCATACCAATGAGTTTGATGATTGAGAGAGAGACACGTGTGACCTAAATAGAAAGTGTGCTTACACTAAATGCGTCATATCTTTCTTTAAGGGACTCTCCGGGTATCAACACCACTGGAATCGGCATTGATTCAGCAACCTTTTCAACATAGGTCCTCACCTCTCGATGTGGAGCAACTGGGATTACTAGTGACAATTCATTAATTGTATGTCTTAAGTGTTGCATAGTATGTACAAAGATCGGCATCATTCGAACTACCTCCTGCATCCTGCTTCCAGGTAACATGGTTATGATTGTGGAATCTAGCAAGGTGATTTTTTTGTTAGAAAGCAAAAAATGAGGATATAACATAATATTGAATGCAATGCACATTACCATGATCAGGGCCATTAAGAAATATCAACAAAATACACAAGTCCATATAGGTGAATATGCTATGCCGTGATACACATATAAATCCGATTGTTTTACATTACATAACAATCAACAAGGGATGTCATCCTGCCAGTGCCAGAATGTTCTGGTCTGCATACATTTGTCTTTTCATTCTCAAAGCTAATTTGACTAATTCAAGGTATTTGGATCTGGCTCGAAAAGCAGTAGTTACCCCAATAAAACAAATTTAAACAGAATTCTATTACTTAATACAAGAGCCATGAACATAAACTTTAATTGATCAAACTACAACTGTTACAGTAAAACTCGAAAAGAAGAGCAGTGTGCAATAGTTGCAGTAAAGCACTTAACAGTTCACAGTAATTTACTGCAACTCCTTGGCTAGAAACACATAAACCATATTCAGATCAGAGTTTGCACCATCGGCAAACAGCAATGTTCAGATTAGTTTCCAGGAAACAATGTCCATTTTCTTGAAATTCTAACAGAAACATCATAAAGTATCCATAAATCTGCTAATTTATGCAGAAAAAAACACAAAACACAAGGCAAGCATTCATAGTAAGAATTTAGGATCTATTGCACTTTAAAAGAAAATAGCAATGAGTGACACCTATGTTTACCTGGTGACAGCCGATGCTTCAGTTGGAAAGCTTCACAGCTCTCATGCTTAGATTTGCCAGACAACAATCCTGGTCCCTAATAATTGTTTCCAGGTGAAACCAAATTAACTTGTAAATCAAATTGGTGACAGCAGATGTTAAATATAGATACAGACCTATAAAACTAGAATGTGCGAGTCCAAGAAGTGACAATTGAATCTAATCATATGAACATCTCAAGTTTACCAGATAATAATGATGAGCTCTCACCACTTACAGAAGACAACTCAAACAACTATATATTCCCGATCAATATTTCTAGTTAGTGCACATAGATGAAAATGGCTTCTCGATACTTTGATGAGATCGAGAGAACTTTCTCACAACAATTCAATAATGCATTAATACATGGGCATACGATTTTCCATATACATACAAGACTGAAATATGACTAAATGCCCCTAAAATTTCACTTTGCCATTCATGTGACTCCAGATATGACATTTGCGGTTTAAACAAGGTCTTTATGCAAGCAATATTAACATGGTACATGGAGAGAAAAGAGATGAGTACAAGTTTAGGGACAGGATGCACAAGATTTGCACACAAAGCCACACGGGCCATACCATGTCTAAGCCAATAGCATCATCCAGTAAGGGATGGCCCACGTAAGTAGCAGGTAACCCATTTAATCTGCATATTTCTTCCTCAAATGGAAGAATGCACAGTATGTGGTCAACAAAATTGCTCAACTTTGAGAGCCTGCTTTCACCACCTTTCCAGGCCCAGAATGATGGTGCAACATAATGGACATGAAGAGGACTTTGACCATTCTGATTGCACCTGCCTAAACAACACAGATGCTTTAGCATATTTGCTGGTGAACACATCTAGAAAAATGCTTCTGTTGACAACCTTACATTTCAGTTGCCTCAACAGGCGAAATGAGAAACCCTTTGAATCAACAGTAACCACAACGTGAGGCTGAAATAATATAGCAGCTTCTACAGTATCCACAATCTTCCTCTGCAGAACTATAATGGTAAAATCAACAGCTAGGTGCAGCACATGAATAAATTTTTTTTGTTAGATGCACCGATACTGCACCTTGATGCTACATATGTGTGGCAGCAGCTCCCACAAGCCCATTATTGCAATATCTTCCATAGGAAATAATGATTCCAATCCTTCCTTGCGCATTAATTCACTACCTTGACAAGAGAGCACATTTATCGGGCAGGAAATCATATACGAGTACAATATTAACATCAAAATGATATGAAATTAGATTTCAAGCAAAAATGCAGATGGAAAAGTAAAAGCCATGCAATAGACCTGACAGGGCGATTACATGGGTATTCTAAGTCCATCAATATTTCACTCTTCACATTCAAACTGAGAGGATATAAACACTGGTTTCCATGGAAATGGGACACTGAGGTTCTGTTAGGATGTTTGTGAACAAAATTGACATCATATAATTCAATAATGGTGGCAAATAATCAATAATAGATCACTCAATGGAGACAAAAAGAAGAGGGCCATTGTTTGCTCCTCTTCTGCAGACACAAAGAGCATACACGAGCAACTAATTGTTATTTTTCTCAAGTGAAGAGTCAGATAAGAAAACCATGTCTATCCCTAAAGTGAGGACCTCATCATTAAACCACAACTACTATCTATAAGAACATTTGATTGAAAATATTTTTTTAAAAATCCATCCCTGTCACTAGTAGATTGAAATATTGCATACCTTATCCAATTCTAGGATTCGTATCAAGTGTGTATGGATAGAATCTGATTCTATGTATATTATGACAGCCCAAATGCCAACCGTGGATAGTAATGTATAAGCAATCCAAAATCTAAATCCCACTTCTGACTACTTTGCAATTGAACCCTAAGACATTCGTTAAACAACAACCAACTACCATAGCTTCAGAGCCCACATTGCATGATATTGACATGAGAGATCCCGCGCAACGGTCAGTACTTAGTATTCGGTATCTGAACCAGTAGGACGTACTCAACGAAAAGCAAGAAGGTGGGAAAGGGAGGACACACCCGCCAACGCCGGAGAAGCGGACCGGGACAGGGGAGAGCACCCTGAGCGACGCCATGAGGCGTGACGCGAGCGAGTCGCCGGAGACCTCACCGGCAACCACGAACACCCGAAGCTCCCCGTCTTGAGCCGCCGCGTCCACTACCCTAACGTAGGAGAGAGCACGTGGACGTGGTCGGGCCGGTGGCACTCCCCGGTGCCAGGCGGCCGCGATCCATCGCGACAGCATCGGAGCAACCGCAACGGAAGAGAGCGGCGCCGGAGGAAGTGGAAACTGGGGGAGTATGGTCGAGCCGTGGAGGTGGCAGAAAGCCAAGCTATACAAGAAATGGCTTACAGGAGCCGAGTGGGCCTTTCGCATACTTTAAACCCAATTAAAACCCTCGAGTGACTGCGTTGCGTGGGCTTTCCCCTGCAGACCGCGCAAAAAATATCGAGCTGCCCTTCCACCGCCGCCGCCGCAAGCTGCTGCGAACACCATGGCCGCAGCGCTCCTGCTCCGCGGCCTCCGCTCGGCGTCTAGCCGGGGGCGGACTATTCCTCTCTCCCATGCCTCGTCCCCATCGCCGCTGGGGTCGTCCCTCCTCCGCCGCCTCTACTCCTCCGCGGCGGCATCTACGGCCGCCTCGCCCGCTCTCGGTCCCGGCGGCGTCGTCGACCCGTCCCGCATCCGCAACGTGGCGGTGATCGCCCACGTCGACCATGGAAAAACAACTCTCATGGACCGGCTTCTGCGGCAGTGTGGAGCGGACATCCCCCACGAGCGCGCCATGGACTCCATCAGCCTCGAGCGCGAGCGCGGTATTACCATCGCCTCCAAGGTAGGTGACCGCATCCGTAATCATTTCTGCTTACGGTTGTGAGGCTTGAGTTGTGGTTTACTATCCTAGGCTACATTTTGTCCAACAACCTGCGTATCACACGAATGGACTTAACTTACTAGACTAGAAGGAACTGAGATCTGGCTCTCGTTCTACATTCTCAAATTTAGGCATCTGTATCTTATGCTACTATACATGAATCCTGGAATTACATTACTGAGCGACGAGTTGAAATCAGTGAACTCGAAGTTTAGTGGGACGATGGATGTCGCAACCAACTCAACAAAATCCTAGGCTCACATTTGTGGTAGAGGCCCCGTCCAGCAGGTGCCGCATCCGCTGTGGACGCATTAAGCATGTAAACCTGCGGCTATTCTGCAACATGCTCGCTGTTTCCATCTTCTCGGGGGCGAATATTGTGGTAGCGGAAGAATTGAAGTGGAACACAATGATAAACAGTACAAGCTCGTTTTGCTTGATGGCTGCGGAAAATGAAACGAGGAGGTGTCGTTGAGCAAGAGAGGAGGGCCATATGGACATGGCTGCTAGCTTGATCATGAAATTGAAGATTTATTTGCACAAATTGAAGCTTGATGCTGATGGCAGACGCCAATGTTCAGAGGAGAGGATCCCAATCCCTCTCATGCGCAGCAGGACCCATGCTGTGCCTCTTTGCTGAACTGGGTTTGCTTGGGGATTTGGGGCAGAAGAGCATAGGAGAGAGGGAAATAATCGCTTGTCAAGAAGAGAGAAGACAATTCTGTTAGACTTCAAAAATGCAGTTCAAGCTTGATAATCTCACTGGCAAACCAGTCCCACTCGTCAGCTGACAACTTTTGTCCACCTCAGCATGCCCTAGTGACAAAACCACCCAGCAAAACCATCTCAAGGGTTTAAGTAACTGGTATTAGAAAGGTCCAGGGGCAAAAAATTCGCGTTCAAAGGCTATGGGGTTAACTAGAGTTGTATCTATCTAGTAATAAATCAGAAAGAAGGATGAAATCGTGCTCTTCTTTCGATTGAAGAGTTTGAAAGAAGAGCTCTTCAATCCAAAGAAGAGCTCAATCAAAAAGAGTCTACAGGAAAAAGGGCTGTGGTTCAGTATAATTGAATTGTTGTAAAAAAGAATGAAATAAAGCTACAATGACATTTTGTACCTCTTGCGTTCACAAAAACTATTTATATGATATAAATTGAGCATTTCAATTTCTAATGTAATATCTCACGTTCCAACTTAGTTGCTGACCAATGACCATACATTTTTTCATCACACACACTTTATGCAAGATTGCTTTGATCTGACATCTTCATAAAATGGTTGCTGACCATATTTACACAGCATATGCGAATCAGGTCATGATCTACTCTGATTGCATTATCATTTTAGTATTTGCATGAAGTATTTTGTACTCATCAAATCTGTCATGCCTCTTGCTTTATAGAGTACCCTGTATGATATTTCAACTAACATTGCTTTCTGATTTTGGCTGTTTAGGTCACTTCTGTCTCTTGGAAGGAAAATGAGCTCAACATGGTCGATACACCTGGTCACGCTGATTTTGGTGGTGAAGTATGACTCTTTATGTGATTTTCTATGGTTAGTACTGATTTTGGTGTAGTATCATTGTATTTATTGGGATTTTTTTTCAGGTTGAACGAGTTGTTGGAATGGTGGAAGGAGCTGTCTTGGTCGTTGATGCTGGGGAGGGACCTTTAGCACAAACGAAGTTTGTGCTTTCAAAAGCTTTGAAGTATGGCTTGCGCCCGATTCTCCTCCTCAACAAGGTTGATAGACCTTCAGGTCCGCTCATTTTCAGTTGTTATGCTTATTTTACTATGTATTTGATGAAGGTTACCTTTAGCTTCACTTAAGCAAGTCTAAGGTCAAAACAAATGCAGGGTAGGTCACGTAACACTGTTCTTCAAAAAAGATCACTATAATGGTTTTTTTTTTATGTTACATCTACATTTACTGAATTTGAGACGAGTCAGCTGCAAAGTTTAGGTTAGAAAACTCTTTTCTTTTGAAAAGGGTTTGATTGGTTCTTCAATATCTATGTTTTTCCCTTGTTTTATTAGTCTAAAATCTCGCTTGGGAACTGAACTTATGTAATAAGCCTTTTTCCAATGGTTCACTTTTTTATTTATAGTAAAAAGAGCAGACTCAAGTAGAATGGACATGCTTTAAAATTGTACAAAACAATGCTATTTAAAGTTACCCAAGTGGTCATACCCTTCCCCGGTCCCTGCACAAGCGAGAGCTACATGCACTGGGCTACCCTTTTTTTAATGCTATTTAAAAGTTCTGAGCTATTTTTTATAACTCTTGAATGCTACCTGGACAGTTTCTGAAGAGACCTGCAATGAAGTAGAGAGCTTGGTTTTTGATCTTTTTGCAAACCTTGGTGCTACAGGTGCAATCCTGCTCTTCAATTTGTCTTTACTATGGAATTCATTCTTTTATTTTCTGTAACATTATTTATTTTGACTTTGCAGAAGAACAGTTAGATTTCCCGGTTCTTTATGCATCAGCCAAAGAAGGGTGGGCTTCCTTAACATTCACCAAGAGCCCCCTGATAATGCAAAGAACATGTCTTCATTGCTCGATTCCATTTTAGAGCATGTTCCTTCCCCAAAAGCTGATCTTGAGGCCCCATTCCAAATGTTGGTCAGTATACTAAAACTTTATATTGTTTGAGATGAGGCTACATATCTAACCTTTCATTCTTCCACTCCATTCTTTGGGTTTGTTTTCGATTCTCCAGTTTTATCCTTATTTACGCATCTGTAGGATGGTTATCCATTAAGGAGATGTGTTTATTAATTCGAGTTCTGGATGATTTTACCACTGTTACAAGAAGCTTGGTTTCTATTTTACTTTATTGTTTCAATGCTGCAAGCCATGACCAAATTCAGCATCCTGTTTTTGGTTCCAAGTCCTCGTCAAGCTGAGAATCTAACACATCACATGTTTGTTCTGAAATCTTAAGTTGGAGGTAGTAATTCAAATTCCTTTACAGGTTTCTATGATGGAACGTGATTATTATCTTGGACGAATACTCACCGGGAGAGTAAGATCTGGGGTTGTTCGTGTTGGTGACAAAGTGCATGGTCTTCGCAGCACAGATGACGGAGTTCAGAGGATCGAAGATGGAAAGGTTTGATAGAATTTCTTCCCATATGTTTCCTTTTTAATTTAAGGCTATTCATTTTTTTCTCTCCTTAAATTCTAGTGAAAAGCCTCAATGACCTTCCGGAATTATCTTAAAATGAAATTTAGGTTGTCAAACTCATGAAAAAGAAAGGCACAAACATGGTAACAATAGATGCTGCAGGGGCGGGTGATATTGTTTCAATGGCAGGGTTGGGTGCTCCAGCAATTGGACATACTGTGGCAAATGCGGAGGTAACATGCATTGATTGGGACACTTACACTTCTCAGTTGCCACAAATTCCTTAACTAATTCCATGGCTGCAATTTTCTTTAGGTATGGACTGCTCTGCCTACAATTGAGCTGGATCCTCCCACAATATCTATGACATTTGGTGTGAATGACTCACCGCTAGCTGGTCGTGATGGAACTCATGTAAGTAGTAAATAAGATCTCTCTACATAAAAATAAGTTTCTTCCTATTATTTTTACATCCTTACATGCATTGGAACAACAGTATGATATATGTATGACAAGGGATCCAAATTTTACCCTTTTTTAATCCTAAAATTTGAAAATATTAATGAGCCATGTTCCATGGCGGATGCCGGATGATGCACTTAGATGATATTTGTTACAGTTTTATTTATATATTTGGATTTTGGCTTGTACAGCCATGGTTGATGATGCGCTTGTAATTTGTAACAACCTAGGCATCGCACAATGGATTTGAGATTGGTCTATTTGTCTAGCCCTCCAGTTCTATTTGAATTTTTGAGCTGATTTTGAGAAGTACATGAATATGTGACATTTGTTTCTTTTTTTTAGGCAATTACAGTAGGGGAAGCCCCTACTGTGCGATTTATATTAATAATAAACAAAAAGAAAGGAGTTACTGTACAAAGGGTTAGCTATACAACAGAAATTAGAAATCCTAGTCAGTGTAAAGAGTCTATCCAGTTCTTGAGAGTAGTACTGTCTTCTTCTTTGTATCTGTATAACTGCAACCGTATGGAGTTAAGGACATTTGTTCCTGTTGTCTGACATTAGCAAACTTAGTCAACCCATTTTTGAATTTACTTGGGACTTACTGTCATCAATTTGGATATTGTGTGAAGACTTAATGATTCTGCCTACTGTCATCTTTCTAATGAGAAACTTGATGAGCAAGAGTTATTATAGACCCAGCTGGGCCTGTTTGATTCTATTGATTAATTATGGACAGAACTCAACATAAATTTATGGGAATTATATGTGCAATTTGTAATGCTATCCAACAATTGGACAGAAAAGCAAATGCCTTGGCTTTACTTTTTCTAATTTTGCAGCTAACTGGAGCAAAAATTGGTAACCGCCTAATGGCAGAGGCAGAAACAAACTTGGCAATTAATGTTCTTCCTGGACCGTTATCAGAATCTTATGAAGTTCAAGGAAGAGGAGAGCTTCAATTAGGTCCGTATTGGTGACAAATCACATGCATTCTTTCGATGAATATTCTAACTGACATTCTTTCAATGAATCTTCTAAAGGGTCCCTAATATTTTAATTAATGTAATGTCTAGCATACCACATCATGCTCTGTTTATATTACAGGAATTTTGATTGAGAACATGCGGCGGGAGGGATTTGAGCTTTCGGTTTCACCCCCAAAAGTGATGTGAGTCAAATTTTCTAGTTTAACATATATAGAAAATTGTGATACTTAATCAGATTTTTCACTAAAATAGGTATAAAACAGAGCGTGGAGAAAGGTTGGAGCCTATCGAAGAAGTAACTGTTGAGGTATAAATAAAGCAGGAGGGCCATGGCTGAGCGAGCTTCCTATATCTTTTGTCTAATCTAATACCAATGAGATATTGTAGGTGGATGAAGAACATGTGGGATTTGTCTTGGAAACCCTTACACACCGGAGGGGTGAAGTAGTTGACATGGGCCCTGTTCCTGGGACTACTGGAAGAACCAGGATCTTCATGACCTGTCCATCTAGGTCGGTAGTCGTATTTTAGAACCTGAAAAGGCATGCTGTGCCAGATGTTTGGCAAATCATTAATACTCCGTCCATTTTGTATAGAGTGCATTAGGGTTTTACAAGGTTTGGCTAACAGTTAATAAAAAATCGTGCCTGTTTAGTATATGAAAAATATATCAACTATGTTTGCATTTCGTAATTCTTCACTGAATCACTGCGTAATTGATTCTGTAGCAGCTGATATGGGGAAGATCAATTTTCAAAGTATTCTAAAAACCTTTTAAATGTTAATATGTCCTATAAAATGAAATGGAAGGAGTACTATATAAGAACTTGTTTTACTTGATGATGTACTTTAATACTGTTAGACAAAGCCATTCATGTGTTGTATCTGTAGAATAAAACTGCTTCTTTTGCCTTATGTTGTGATCAGTTTGGTTCTTATTATCTCATATTATAAAATGATCTGTTTTTTGATTCAGGGGTTTGGTGGGTGTTAAAGGAATTTTCAGCAGCTTTACACGCGGTACTGGATTTATGCACCGCGCTTTCCAAGGTATGATGCTATATCTCTTTCAGAATTTAGTGCTAGATGGCATTTTAGTACTTATTTTATTATGCTACTTTTTATGATGTTGGGCCATTTTAGATGGGACACTGATATCTAGACTTGTAGCGCACGTTAATGCCCAGAACTTGAATTGCTGTGGTTCCAAACATGTAGGGAAATTACGGAAAGACCTGCCCAGATACTTAGCTGTATGTTTTAAAGATTTATGATCACTGAGCATAAACGTTTCTTTGTATCGATCGTGCTTGTGTTCTGTCTTAAGTTTATTTTCATTAGTATCGAGCTTGAGACATTAGATCAGCTTATTTTATTACGTTTTAAACATTATTGGGAAGTTTGCCACAACTAGAACTTAATGGCCAGGTTTATTTCAGCTTTTGTCATAACAATTTTGTCATTTGGATTGTGTTTGGAAACAGAAAGTAATATATATAACTAATTATGCATGGTTTGGGACTCTCTTACAATGCAAGGGGTGAAACAAGTGCCATTCTAATGAATTTAGAAAACAGGAAGGGTGTTGGGTGCAGGGAATGACTGGCCCCTTAGGCTTTCATGAAGCTCGCTACACCAAGGACATACCTTTCTAAATTCATGTGTGTTCATAACTGTACTGTGTATCTGCTTCATATTGCATTTTGGTGTGAATGGGTGAATTGAATATTACTCCCTCTATCCAAAAAATCTTAAGCATATTTGAGCTGGACACCGTGACCAAGAAAAATGAGTTAAGAGAGTAGTTTGCTTTTAATCCGTGCACAATTCAAGATGTTGGGCCCATAGACCACGCACCCAGCCAATCATTTCTCACCTTTATCTTGCATGCAGCCAATTAAGCATAGCACTCCATTTAACTCATTTAGTTAACTCATAGGAATTAGAGACACATGCTCATTAAATGAGTGATTAACTGCTATATGATGGAGATTTCTGGAAAAATAGTTTTTTGTAATGCGCTTGAGATTTATGGATGGAGAGAGTACTAATTATCATACAGTCTTGAAGACTAGCTTAACCGTGACAATTATTTGACATGTGGTTCTACTTGGTTGCAGCGTACGCTAAATTCAGAGGTCAACTAGGCACTGTTAGAAAAGGAGTTCTGGTAAATACACTTTTTCACCAACATTTTGATATAATGTTTTTTAATATGCTTATGCTTCTGGAGAGTATTTAGCAGAACATTGAAATGAGTTCATGCTCAAATATGCTGTTCAAACTCTGAGACACAGAATTCTCTATGTTCATGTATAGATATCTGTGGGTAGGGGAGTTATCACTTCACATGCACTTATGAGTTTGGAAGCTCGTGGGATCCTTTTTGTATCTCCTGGAATGGAGGTAACTACATTACTTCACTTTATTGAGAACTACCATCTAGTATTAAGAGATTTTACTAGCTTTTCTTTCTTCCTCATGTTTGACAGACATATGAAGGTATGATTGTTGGCGAGCACTCACGTGACAGTGATCTCGAGGTAAGACGATTATATGCTTATCATGAATTATTGTTTCTCTCTCAATACATGAACACACTGTTTCTTTGGTAGGTAAATCCTGTGAGAACTAAAGAACTTACGAACATCCGAGCTCCCGGAAAGGATGAAAATGTTCGTCTGTCTCCACCTAGATTGGTATGCCTTTTGCCTTCTCTTCTATATAGCGATATCTTGGAACACCAGTTTTTTTTTTTTCTTCCTGCAAGGCCTGATCGACAACTTGCATCGTCCATTGAGAATATATTAGCCTAGCAAATGGGCTTCTAAAAGAATTCCAAACTATCATGTAATCTTGATGAAAGTTGTTGAACCATGCAGATGACTTTGGAAGAAGCAATTGGATATGTCGCTGCTGATGAGCTTATTGAGGTAAGTTTTGTGTTATTAATTCGTTGAAACAAATATTCCTGCAGAAGTTCTACCTTTGAATTTTGACTCCTTTGTTTGAGAAGGGGGGCAAATGGACATGAACATTTTATTCTTCTAGAAGTCCCAATTCTTATTCCAATCCTCTTTTTATGGAAGGTCTTTATCAGTAGTGTTGGTTTTTGAAAGATTAAATGGGACTATTGCCAAAATAAATTTATAGTATTTGGGAAATAAACTGCTAAACCAAATGGAGATATGCAACCTAGGATATATCTAGCGCTGTGCCAAATGGAGATCTTGCAGCCTACAATATGAATGACTGAATAAGTGTAAAGGGGGACATTATCATTTACAGTACATACATGTATACAATATAGTCAGTATTAAAACAAAGTAACCAATCCTTTCATGCTATCTAGATTAAGAAACGGGAAGCTTCTTTTTTCAACTAAAAGGGTCTGCGCCTCTGCAGTATTTTACTAATTTTGGTGGTCCATTCGGAATGCATATTGGTCCCATGAGGAAATCTGATTTGCTGGAGTATATGCGTAGCCTATATTAAAGCAAATGAGCTCTCTTATAACTCAGCTTACAAAATCCAATCAATCATAGTTTTATTCCTGAAGAAACTGACATTTATTTATTATGCTGGTTTATATTGACCCCTGTCTTATCACTTTGTCAGGTTACTCCCAAGGTCATACGGCTTCGGAAGAAGTACTTGGATTCCACAAAACGTAAGATGATGAAAAACAAAGTGATGGATTGAAGGTGAAGTGACACTAATCACATCAGAACTAGCAGTGCTACTATCACCAAGTTATGATTCAAAAGGCACTATGTATAAGGTGGCGTGCAATGCTCTTGGAGTACAAATCCAGTTTTTTATAAACTCTTCACTAGCAGGGCTCCACAAATTTTGCCAGCTGTTTGTTTCAGGTTTACACAGTACACGTCATTGAGATGATTGTTTCGTAGAATAGTAATACTAGTGAATAAGCCCCAGGTACTGCCTGGTCTTTAGAGAAACTGACCTCGTTGGGCGGCTGGTCTTCAGAGACACTGACCTTGTTGGGTCAAGAAGGCCAAAATCTTTTTAATTATAACTTTTCTGTGGTGTATCTGGAAACATGCAGGACGGGTCAGGACCGGCCCATATTACCTTTGGAGGTATAGTTTTCTTTAATATTTTAAAGAATGAATGAATGGCAAGCTAGGTATTTGTTTGAGCCGGTTGTTTTTGTTGGCATCTGTACTAGCAAATTTTATTTAGAAATGCAGTGAAACAAAGATTTTTGTAATGTATAACTCTGTTACTCAAGCATTGACCGATCAGTTGATATAACAATATTGTCTTTATTTAATTTGAACCGCTTGTTCAAGTCATGGTATCTGTAGGAGACTGGCCAACAGGCATGGAGTTCGACCAAGCTACTATGAATAAAATGTTCTCTTGCTATGGATTTGTAGTCTTAAAACATGTTTGGCAACAAGCTTATTTTTACAATGCGACCATACTTTTTGGTCCAACATGTATGAGGTCTATAGGATATTTTTGTTCGTGTGTATCATTTGCTCTAAGTGCTGCATTGCATCTTAGATCCTGTGAGTTGAATCTCTATGATTGCCCTAGAAAGAAGTGTCTGTTTGAAGCTATTGCCTACTTAAAGAGGTCACTGTTTGAGGGAGCTTCTTGCTTCACAATTTCCTGAGCATGTAAAAAAGACTGGCAGAGCTCCCCAAGTTGGCCCTGGTTCATAGCTCATGTGGTCTCGTGCAGTGATGCACAGCCTTCTTGTTTATTAAGCTGGTGTTTGAACTCCCAGACCAGCAGTGAGGCACATAATTTCTTATCGACGACAGTTAGGTTGTTTTCTTTACCGCGCATTTGATACATGTGACTGGGCACTCGCGATGAGCACACTTCTTTACCAGAATTAGAAGTCATGTCAAGAAGGAATACATCTTTGGACCACTGGATCTGGTCTAAACCGTGGATTCACATGTGAGGACTTTACACCAAAAAAAAAATTGGCTCGAGAAAACATCCCTCTCACGCCGAAATGAGAAACTGGAAGGGCGCAAATGCATACCATTGTCCACTAACTCACGACTAAGCTCCAGCATGTTACGCGCCAAACTACTCAACGTACTTCATAGTGATTTGCTAGCAAAGATGGTGCAAACCACCTCTCTAGTGAAAATCGTGAAAACCATCTAAAAAAACACACTTCAAAGTTTTAAAAATTCTAAAGTTTGGTACACACGTATATTTCACCGTAGAAAATATGCACACAAAGTTTAAGTCGAAATTCAACATCATTAAAAAGATACAAAAATAGCAAATAGGGGGAAGAGGAAAAAATACAACATATATTTTTCGTTTATCCTACGACTGAAACTTCCGGGGCGGGGGCACACGGCGCAGGGGCACGCGCAGAGCATAGCAGAGCGGGCGCGCACGGAGTAGATCTTGCTCGTGGCTAACAGGCCTGAAAATTATTGATGTGATATGATTTAATTTGAAGTTTGAAATTTTGTAGGGTTGTGTCTTAGTAAAAAAATGCATTCCAAAAATGTATCTTCTATATTCCTATGGAAAAATTGTATTTTATTATTTCTTTACACTATTTTCTCTTAATGAGTCTGAAAAGGTAGGACATCCGAAACCCAGCTGACTGAAAGTTTACTCAACTTTCAGTCCACTGAAAAATATCAAGTCCCTATATTTTCTGTCCTTTTCACCCTCTATTTTCTTGATTCGTTGTTTTTTATCTTTTAAATGATGTTAAATCTAGACTTGAACTTTTGTGTGCATATCTCCCACGGTATCATGTACCCTCATTCACATTATGACATTCTAGCTCTGGACAGGATTAAGAAGAGAAAAAATAAAGTGCACAGAAAACAAGAAGAAAACAGATAGAGATAGAAGTGTATTGAGAAGAGAGAAATATGTCTTGAGAAGTGAGAATGCCAAACATTTTTGGAAAAAGTGGATGAGCCTAGAATGAAAAATATTCTAGGACGGAGGTATGGAGGTAGTACATTCCTATCAAGCTATATCAGAAACTTCTAGGTATGTCTTTTTAATTGTTTTCACGATTGCACCGATAGATGGCTTGCACAGAATATTTTCCCAGCAAAGACAACAAATTACGCACAAGCAGATCACCACTCCTTAAGTTTTCAATAAATATTGTTACGACAACTTTCTTAGCTCAAATATAAACTGGAAGCTTGAGGGAGTACTACACTAAAATTTCACCAACATAAGTTTACAGCAATCCACAACCCAGACTATTTGGCTGCTAATAAATTCATACTTCTTTTATGGAATAGAGATGGAGTTTAAACGATAAAGTTATATTTGAAATAAATATCCAGCTCATGATTCATTGTCCATAACCGTTCAAGTTTACTTCCGTGCTTCAGACTTCCTCTGCTCCTTGGCTGCAGAGACCAAGATATATAAGTGCATGTATACATTTCCAAACACACGTACATATTCTATTAAAGCTCATGAAGAAAGAAAGGAATGCCAATGCAATAAACTGTTCAAAACCAAGGTATCAAATTATGGTCACAACAACAACATCATCAAATTATTGTCAAAGAAACTAATTCTAAAGATCAACTGTAAAAGCTAACATATATGTCAAATAATCTAAAACTGTGCTATTTTCGCAATGAATTGTGCCTTACTAACAGAAGAAAAATTAAGAACATGAAGTGAGACCAGATGTACCTGCTTTCTCCTCTTCACGTTTCTTTGCAGCATCAGCCCTTTGTTGTCTTATTAAAGCAAGACGTTCTGCAGTCACAAAAGATGCGGGTTATGCCCGATTGAACTTCGCAAGCAACATGCAGCGTAATTAACAGATAATAACATTCCCGAACCCAATATTACATAGCATCTCGACTTCTAAAATTACAAATTACCAAAAGATAAAAATACATTGCTCAAGAGCAAACTATCTCAACCATATTCCTCAAGAACAAACTATCTCAGGAACAACTACATTGACTCAACAGCAAACTATCTCAGGAACAACTACATTAGTCCATGAGTAAGCTTTAAGGTGGATCAATGAATGCAAAAAAAAAAGCTGGCATAAAATCACTACAGTGCTGCAGTAGTTTTATCATGTAGATATGGAATTCTTAAAACTAAAAGGGAATACCACCCCCTGAAAAAAAAGACAAGATCATCGTTGCATGATTGTCCACTCTATCGCTATTAATCCTTATATCAGTATTGCAAATTAGACACCTTATAATTTTAACTGCTAATCACTAGTGTCTAGTGCAGAATAAGCAAAAGCCATGAGTTATTTAGCAGTGCCAATACTAATTCAAACTATCCTAACTCGCATCAGGCTACTTTCTTCGTCTCTTCTAGAAAAAACATGAGCTACTCACTCTCAAGATGCTTCTATAGGAGGAAGCAAAAACTGTGTTATTGATCTTGCTTATGGCACCACAACTAGGACCTAGAGAAAGGATATATGCAAGCATAATACATAGTTCTCACCTAAATCTTTCCGTGATTGCTCTGTTTTCCCTTGCTCCTGAAGCTTCATATAACGTTCATGAGCTTTTTGTTTCTCAAGCTCCTCTCTACAAACATGCATGATAAATGTCCATGATGTTAATAAATCTAAAAAGTGATTTTGCACTGCATTATTAAGCTCCACAACCTCAACACTATTCCTAGAAAGTATATAGAGCATAGTAAAAGAATATGTGGATAATAACATTATCATTTGCAAGTGTATAAAATTCAGCACAAAAGCAAAATGCTTTCATACTTCTTAGATAGGTTTATCTGTTAATTTATTACACATTTGTCTTTTGTGACATCCAGACTTCAACAAACAGTTCGTCATGCCAAAGTATAAATTCATGCACTTATTATTCTAGATAAAAAAACGAACAAGTGGCTGTCCTGGGGGAAAAAGTGGAACATTAGTGTGCACCTTTCACGCCTTGAGAGTTCAGTCGTCTTTCCAAGCTGCATAATGAAAACTTAGTTTCATGAGCATGTGTCAAAATAATTGTGACTAAATAATACAGCCAAAAAACTAACCAGAATTGGCAAGACAAGTGTGTAAATTACATACTTACATCAAGAAGAATAACATCATATAAGATATAACAGTGTAAAATAAAGACATTAATGGACAACTAGAAACATGAAAGTTCAACCATTACAGATAAAAATAAAGAGGTCTCGTTTGTATACAATTATACTTGGTTCCTATAAGCATGGTATATCATAATAGAGAACCAATATGTCACCGGTAATCACAAACTTACATCAACTTCCTTGGCCTTTATATTCTTCGCTTTCACCAAGTTTGGATTTTCAATCTGAATAAGACCTTCAGTTCCTTTATGTTTCTGAGAATAATATATAAGATATCAGATGAATAAACAATTAAGCAGTTAGCAAAAAAAATATCATAACGGAGAGGTTTTTAGCTCCTTACAGGCTTGTCATCAGACTCATCTTCAGATTCTTCCTCCTCAGATTCCTCTCTTTCTTCCTCTTCTTCCACCTCCTCTTCAGCAATATTCTGTTTGTTTTTTAGTGCAAATTAATTCTCATAGCAAAAACATGGCTGCCACAAAATGTAAAATTGCAGCAAGGTGGGTCCAAAAACCTAGAACCTTTTGATTTAATTTCATCAATACAGCTTCATATCGATATTGATGTGTCAAACGTCACAGGCATTTGCAATAGTTTAGTCAGAAGTAATGGAACTGATTTTATCAGTGCTTACTTCTGTGCAGAATCAGATTGTGCAAATTCAATACAGGTGATGTGCCACAGTAGGTTCAGAGCAACAGACAGCTTAATTGCAATAGCTAAAGTAATACATGTAGCTATATCTAGTGTTATCCAACACAAGTATTCGTCCAAAACTCGATTTTGCATGTTACTGCAGTTTGGTAATGCGCAATGTTAAACTAATGAACCCAACTCCTCAATTAAAATATCAGAATCACTGCAGCCACTCTGGTAAGTGATTTGCCACAGGGCAATATGAGTGTGATACAGGTAGATATGTCTAGCTCTATCCGGGGAAAAAAAAGTGATGAGCATTACCTTTTTTATTCATACACAAGAGTAAATGGTCAGAGAGGACAAAATAATCATGTGAACGAATTTGGTCTATTGAAACATACATACCTTCTTAAATGTGCGAGGACGACCTGAAGTACCAGCAGCTGCAAGCATTTTGAAAAGAGGCTATTAGAAATAAGTCAAGGAAGCTGCACATTGCAGGGTATCAAAAGAATAAATCATGCATGATGCATCTAGATGTTCAAATAGTAAAAGAATCAAAACATATGAGTGCAAAGAGGTACAACTGTAGCATTCCTCTCCTGTATCCCACCTCAAAAAAACTTTGTTTGAGACATCGATACACGGTGCTGTCGATATATCACTGCGTTTAAACTTCACACAAACTCTACTACGTGAAGATCTCTAACAGTGACGATGGAACAGAAGTTGCTAGACAGTCAAGGGACGAAAAATATTAAATTATATCCTACTAAATCCTGGTGCATCCAAATCTGCGAACAAAACGGGTTTCCAGAGAGAGGGAATGAAATGATAGCCTGGGAATCTAAAATTTCAGAGTTAGCACCGAAGCTAAGACGAGATCAACCAATCCACCTCTCCTCCAGGACCCAACAAAGCAAAAAATCGCATCGTTACTCATAAATCCCCGCGCCGCGCATCTACTTAAGCAGACATCTATGATTCGTCTCAACCTAGTAATTCTAATACTACTAGAGGTGCAATTCCATAGCAAAAAAATAAAACCCGGAGAAAACCATCCTTCCTTAAATCAGATCAGGCAATCGCCTCGGACCGCGGACAAGCTGCCCAGGCTCCGCATCGAATTCGACCAAAACCGAACGAAATGAAAGGGAAGGGAGGCGGGGCGACTCGTTACCGATCTCCTCCGGAGTGGAGAAGTTGCGGCGACCGGTGGGCTTTCCCTTGAACTTGCCCCTCCCCATGGCGGCCGCGCAGGCGATGGGAACGGGGGACAAGAGCAGAGGAAGAAGGAACGCAGCGAAGGGTTCGCCTGGCTGCCTGAGCTGCACGCGAGGGAGGGTGGAAACTGCTGAGCCGCGGAAGAATCAGAAACCCTACCGCTTTTCACACTATAGTGGGCTGGGAATTTCGGGGAGGAGCGGAATGACGGCTCGGCCTTCCTGTCCGGGTGCCACGGGACGCGACCGACCGCACCGGTGCGCCGCTATGGAACCGGATTCGGAGGTAGGCCGTAGGTGTCTAGGGACGTGTTTGGCAGAGCTCTAACTCTGTCAAACCAATTCATGTTTTTTTTAATCTGGAGTCTTTGGAGCTGAGGTGTTTTGGCTAGAAAAAGTTAGAGTGGAGCTGTTTTTTATCCGAGCTGTTTGGAGCCCTGCCAAACACGCCCTAGGTGTCTTGCGCTATTCGTTGCCTTCAGTGCAACCATCCAAAGTCGTCGCCTTCGGTGCATCCACTACCGTCACCGTCGATGCCACCTCCACCGTATCCATCATTGCCACCGCTGATGTCGCCTCCACCGCATCCATTGTCGCCACCGCCGATGCCGCCACCTCCGCATCCACCGTCGCCACCGTCGATGCCGCCACCACCACCGACGACGCCCACCGCCACCGTCGATGATGCCCCCACCGCCACCGCCGCCTCCACCGGGACGGTCACCGGATTCCGGGTCTTGGCCACTAGATCCACCCCACCACCTCCACCGAAGAGTCGAGACGAAATCACTCGGATTCGCCTCTTTGCCACCACGCCGAGCCAAACTCAATGGGGCCAACCACTACTCCTTTGGACTACGCCCTCGTGGCCCATGACGTCATCGCGGGAGGCCTCCTCGGGCCCTTCGTGGCACCACTAGAGCCCGCCACCGTGGCGACGTCTATGACAGCCTCCCCGCCAACCTTGCTTATGTTTTCCCGACCTTTTGGGATTCGGTCGGGCGGCCCTTGGAGCTTCTCCGGCTTCCCATACCTAGCCCAACAACCTACAAAGCCCTTTGCACCCTCTAACATGGCCCAGCCTCCGGGCCCACCCAAGTTGGACCTTTTCGAGCCATTCCGGATCGGGGCACCGGGTGATTTCCCATCAGAACATGGTAATGAAGGGTGTGACTTTAATATTCTTTTGGTCATAGAAACAACCACATCTACTCTATCACTCAGGTACAATTCGACGATCTTCAAAGTTGTTGTCACGAGTCCCTCGGGTTAAGCGATGGAGAGTGTGTTCGCTCTCGCTTGAGTCCGATGATGCATCTACGGGATCTACGACTCTAAGCATTTCAACCTCAAGTGCCAAGGAGCACAAATGAGGCCATTAGAAGATGTCATTGCTGTAGTTATTCGTCGTTTCCCTCTGCCGACGACACTGCAGGTCCACACAGAAGACATTAGCTTCTTCTATGTGCTTTTCAACCAGGTCTACAGCTACAATTATCATATTCTTCATCTCAAGTTGGGTTACGCTCAGTAGGTCTTAGTCCTCATACAAAAGGATCCCTATGTACTTTCAGTTCTGTAGCTCAAAAGCTACAATCATGTAATCTAGGGAGTTACTTCCTAACCGTTGTACTTTGTTTTCATGTTTACGTTTAATACGTAAGTACCAATATATATAACCAATAATTTGGATCCCACCCACCACTATTCTTTGGGCAGTAAGAATAGACACCTCTGCCAGCGGCCATTTTCACGATCTCAAGACATTTCAGAATGGAAATCCAATGTGGCTAGCCAGATGGCACCGTGAAGTTATGTTGGTCTAGAAACCAGTGTGGACGCTCTCCACAATCGCTTTGTGTGTAGCCAACCCATACAGAACGAGGTTAGAGCAAAAAATAAGCTCCTTTAACTGTAGACTGTCAAGAAAGGACCATGGGACCGGTTGGAGGTGTGGTCTACTGCACCATGCACGGTGAGAGAAAGAGAGAGGAGTAAACATGGAACCCACTACAACTGAGTATAGGTAGACGCCAACAGAGGGCTCTGCGGTAGCTAACTTTGCTCTGATCCCGTTCTACATCACATAATCAAGACCAGGTGGCACCGTATATCTAAGGAACAGTGCAACCAGTGTGGACGCCCTAAGCGTCTTTCTCGAAGTAGAGATGAGGTGCTTTATTTTGTGGGAAATAAGACGTACTGCATCCAGAGTAAAATGCTAGCAGTAGCTATAGAAGTTATCCGTGTCATCTATATATTGTAACATATAACTTTTCAATTGAACTAACTTTAGCATCTTATTTTCTTGAGGCTTGCGCCTTCGAGTTTCTTGCATTCTCTTTTCTTCTAGGACCACGTTTCTGCGGTGCACAAGGACGATCAGAATTGCCATCGCTTGAAATGATAAAGCATCCTTTAACTCTTTAGGAGAATCAATGACCATGACCGGCGGTAATGCTACTTCTCTTTCAACGAATATAATGTTCTCACCCGAATCTTCAGCCTCGACGGGAGATGGACGGGGAATAACTTCTCTTTTGGAGGTTGACAGCCGAGACCAGACATGAGACATCCTCAGATCCATGACTGAACCAAATGCAAAATTTCATTTAACTGAAAACTAAAAAATCTGATAAAAAAAAGATTTTGCACCAATCATTGCAGAACCCAAAACACAACTAGGAGTATTTAGGAATAGAACAGGTGCATACGCATGCCCTATAAGTATCGCACGAAGATTCAGAGCAGCATGACGATTCATGCAGACAGCAGAAGCGGATACAAACGGCAGATAAACGGAGCCACCGAGAATGGCTGATATATCCGCATGAATGTTACTTAGTATCTACCAAACCAGGAGATTTATCTTACATACTGTTCGCACCGAGGAGATGCTATTTTCAGGATACTAGACTACATTACACTGTCAAATTTGCTGCAGGAAATGGAACTGCAGCATAACATTCTTGTTTTTCAGATATCTTTCCTGCATATGAGGACCAATTACAAATAGAAAAAAGATGGGGTCATGCTAATAGAGTAGACCCAATAATCATAGCTGAATACTGTTAGAATTTGAAGGTAAAATATGACCACAAATCAGGTATATGTTCATCTTTTCATGCCCCGTCATTTGAGTTCCAATAGAAGTCACTTCTTTCAGCGGAGTAGCCGTATGGCAGATGAGGCCCATAAACAACATGGCCGTTCAAGAACTGCATCTGGTCCACTTGTGGCACTGCCTGATATGCATTTGGAACATTTGCTTGAACTGTGATGTTTGCAACTGGATAGATATTTGCATTCACATCTTTTGGATTACCCTTTATCCTACTCCGGTTTGGCCGTTTGGTATCCACAGGACTGTCCGCACTGAGTCTAACCATTTGCTGCTGGATTTCATTCAGTGGATTACAAGATAATTTTGATTTAGCACTCTTCTTCGCATCTGAAGACTTGAATTCAAGCCGATATAAGGCAAAAGCATCACAATCATTGATCTCATATTCATAGAGGTGCCATTCATAGCTGCTGGATGGCTGTGGATCCATGTAATAGGACCTCTTCAGACCTCCGAAGTCCTTCATCACCTGCTTTCTTGACTCATGCCAACCACGGCCTCCATAATCTGGCAAGGACCGTTGCTTCCGATTTCCACTATCAAATGCCCTCCTTGGTTTGTCAAAGAACAGCCATTCTCTGATGGATTCACCTTCAAAAATGTAAAGATCGAAAAGTTCTGCAATAATACAGAAGGCATACCAATGAGTAACGACATTTGTTCCACATACAAAAAAAGAAGAGGAGGAAACAAACATTTATTTAGTACTACCATGTAAAGACACAAGTTATGAAGGAAATGCTTACCGGGTGCATTCCATGGGGACTTTGAAGTAGCAGCTCCTTCACAGATAGGAATACCTACATGTTTCCCTTGGATTTTTGCACTAAGAGCAGCAAACAGGGGGCCATCTTTCAGATCAATGCCTCTTGGACGGATCACAGGCATTGTACCTGGAGGACCCTCTTCTTTCACAGCTAAATCAGCATGATAGATGCTGCAATAATCTTGCCACCTTTCTGATCCCATGGCAGGCCTGGGACAGTCCCAGAGAGCGCATTTTGGCCTCAGGAAAGCAGCAGGTGCTGGAGTCATTGTTGTAAGCAAGTCTGACATGTGGAGGAAAGCATCTCCAGCACTTTGTCCACAGTTACTCATATCAAGATACATGTTAGGGGGTAACTCTTGTGGTAAATTGAACTGTGGGTATTCCAGCTGACCAATCCCTTCCAGGTTATTGAGGACATCTTGATTAGGCCCAGCAATGTTTATCTTGTAATCATCATCATACAAAAAATCCTCAACTGTAAGCTCCTGGTTCACATAGTACATCTGCAAGAAGCATGGGTAGCATTTGTCAAAATAAGCACTGCTCCATCAAAGTTTGAAATAAAGAATGTAAGTCGACCAATACATGGCAGCTAACATATGCAACACGCGGACAGGACGAGCATTGAAAATGTTGAGAAGGTATGAGAGAGTTAAGGGAACGAGTAGACAAAAAGAAAAACTCAAGTAGAGTACCAAATTTAACAAGCAATAGAGAAGCAAAGCACCCTGTACAACATTGTAACACCTGAGGCTTTGTTACCGTCAACAAAGATATAGAAATCATTGAACCCACAATTTCCAAAAATCCAATTCTGCATTCTAATAGCATGTTGATGGTGGCAGTCTGATTTATTCTGAAGAAAATCTTTGGAAAGAAAAGAGGCAGGCTTATACTTAATCACTACTTTAATAATGCACTGATCTACATCCACATTGTTCTGGCTTTGGAAAGTTTGAAACATGAGTCCAGACTAAAAAGTTTTATACAATTCAGTTACTTTTTATAAAATAAAATACTCCCTCCGTCCCAGAATATTTGGCATTCTAGGCTCATCCATTTTTCCGAAAATGTTTGGCATTCTCACTTCCTGAGACAACTTTATCTCTTCCCAATACATCTCTATCTCTATCTCTTTCCTCACCTTGTTTCCTGCACACCTAATTTATTTCTTCTCTTCTTGATCTCCGTGCCCAGAGCTAGAATGCCAAATATATTGGGACAGAGGAAGTATGATTCAAGAAAATGTTTCCTTACTCTTCCCTTGGACTGTATAAAATTATAGTTAATAGCTGTTATGGCAGCTGGTCTAACTATTAGCCCGAATACTTTGGTCTCCTCCTGCAGCTATGGCAGAAATTGATATTCTTGGCCAAACTAAAAGCCTATGAGTCCTGCCAGCAGATTACTAGAGGCAATCACTGTTGATGCTGCTTGACGCAAACATAGTTTGATGACATTATTCAGATCGGGCTTTTGTGCTGAAATAATAGAGCATGCATAGCTATCATAAGAGACAACGTATTACAACAGAAGGGGTCACAAGCTCCTTGCATTGCCCCATGACATTGATATCCTTAATTCTAAACTTGTGCATTTGCAAGTTTTCATGCGCTGCACCTTAATTGATACTTAGTTCACCGGTCTCGCTAACAAGAATTACAACTAATGCTTCTAGCACATGAGTAACCAAGCATCAATTCAAAACACAATATGTCCAAAAAATAAGCATGTGCACATGAGTGCACTAGATCCAACTCCCAAGTCCCAAATAGGCAAATACTCTGAGATCTCGGAGGTGACAAAGGAACCAGATGGATGCTGCGACCGCACACCTTTGGGCAATTCAATAGATTTCCCATACTGTGCTTCCACGACCATCTCTACCATACAACTCAAGATTACAAACTTGATGTATATACTAAGTAAGACAACTGATCAAGAGGGGCAAAAAAGACCAAAACTGGCTGCTGTAGCTAAAAATGGTAAAAATCAGTAAGCTAAAAATGTTATATTGGTATTTTAGGGGATGCTTCAGTGCATTGCAGTGCACTAAGCAAGGTACCAAGCGACTTTTCAGTGAACTGCCAAAATTTTAGCAGTACGGAGTAAACGTCTCCTCCCTAAAGTATGATCTCACCTTTGGATATCCTATAGTAGGTTAAAAATACCAAATATACTATACATTCTGTAGTTTGGTTACACCTTGATCTGCTTTCGTTTGGTTGCAGACAAGGTTAGTGTCACAATAGATCAATCTTAGAAGGCGTCCTAGTATAACTTAAGGTAGATATGCAGATCACATTAGAACGAACTAAAATCATGTGACGGCGAGAAGGATCACATAAAACATCTGTACAAATTAAAAGCTAACTGATTCAGCAGAAGACTTGAAATCCAACACGAGATTACACTCAACTACAATGCCTAACTGCTGCAGAAAAAGCAGCTCCCTTTGCTAGCAGTCACCAGTAACAAATTTCATCCAGAGATGGTATGAACAATAAGGCAATAACGTAACTATCCCACAGAGATCGACAACAAAGATTCAACTTTCCGTCACCAAAAAGTCCTAGGACAATAGGACTAATAAACTATACCTGATCATGGAACACGGCAGCCGCTGCAGCAGGAGCCGGGAGTCCACCATTCACCAGAAATCCCTGACCCAGCGGTGGCTGCTGCTGCGCCGCTGCGACGCTGACCGCTTCCTCGCCCGGCTCCAGCTTCATGTCCTGCCCGCCCTGCAAGTGCCCCTGTCCCTGGTTAGCCGGCGCTTGGGGCGGCGGCAGCTGCTGCTGCCGCTGATCGACCAGCTTGCTCGTGGCGTCGTCCTCCTCCTCTTTGGCCGCCGCCAGCTGGAGGAGCCGAAGAGACTCCGATGGCGGATCGGACAGCTGCCTGTTGTTACCCTGCCGCAAACCGGAACCATCCCATCAGCCGCACCGCCCGGGAAAAAAAGGAAGGAGAAATGAGAGGAAGGAAGCAAAAGAGTGGTGAGCACCTGCAGCGATGATGCAGGGGACGGCACGCTGAGCTCGGCGCGCCACTCGCGAAGCATCTGATGAAGCTGCTCCTCGAGGACAGCAGCGTCGGCGGAGCGGGAGTCCTTGCGCGCCGACTGGAGGCCAGAGAACATCTCCTGGAGATCATCGACGCGGGTCTTGGCGCGCGCGCGGAACTGCTGGTGCCGCGACCCCGCCCGCGATGACGGCCCCTTCCCCATAGCCTCCGCCGCCGCCGATCAGTTGCCGCGGAGAGGAATGGATGCGTTCGTGGAGATGTTTTTTTCCTCCCTCGGCTTCCGTCCTGTGTTGCGCGAGCAAAGATGCTCGGGGAGTTTTCTGGCTGCCACTTTGTTGGGTCGGGGTCGTCGGCGGCCTTGGGAAAAGCGACGGCCGCGGCAAAAGGAGGCCGGCGACGCCGGGCCCAGCATGTGGATTAGAGGGGCATCGACTGATGACTACTGACTCGTCCAAGGCCGAAAGCGTCGTCCAATACCGGTGCCAGACTCCCGTTTCACTGGGCTCGTTTGTCTCCGGTAAAAGATTGTTTTCTTTGCTTTTCCTAAAAAAGGTTCTGTCTCTAGGATGGGCTTTAACCTTTTTCGGAACGGAAAAACGTGATGTACTGAATTTTTCAGCTCAAATAACTGATTGATGATAAATTTTCCATCTATATATTTGACAACAAATAACTCAAAATAGTAGTACTAGTAATTTTAAAATTATTTTCTCTAGAAATGTCACTAGAACCTTTTGCTTAGAGAAATGTTTTCATGTTACTTGAGTATATATATATATGTTGAATCAGATTATGTAACCGGATCATTGTGCGTGTAGTAATAAACTCCACTAGTTTAAGGGTCGTTGGTAATGGGACTTCGAATAAAGCTGGGACAAAGACTATGCCTAAAAAAGGACCCATTGACATAATGACATATGTGCAAAAGTGTCAGTTGATCTAACAAGACCATTCGATCATGCATCGAATCAAGATTACATGTACATCCTTTGATTCTTTTCTGTATTATTATTATCCAGGGAGCATTGCAGTTTTTTCTAATATAACATAGGAATTACGAACACGTCGCCAAAGCTTATCTATCATATAGGAGCAGTAAAGAAACATTAAGGGGCGAAAAGCTGCAGCAGGATGCTATGTTAGGATCCCGTTATTATAATACTGTGACGAGTAATTACAAACCCAGGGCTGACGCCAGTCATTGATTCGCGGTAGTATGGACCGTAGAAAACTCCATCGACGGCCCAAACCTCTCCTTCCCTCGGCACCGCGCCCTCCTGGCTGGGAAGCCGGACACATCTCCCCCGCTCCGTCCGCTAATCACTCCGCCTCGCACCCTCTTGAGCCACGTCCGCCCGCGCGGGGACACGTTGAGCCCCGCTGCCCCGTCCCCACATGTCATTCTCGCAGAAACCGATATACCAAACCCCTCCTCCCACTCTCCCTCTCGCCTCCTCTGCCCCCTCCGGTCTCCACGGGCGCCTCGTCGGCATTGCCGCCTCCCGCTCCCGAGTCGCAACCGCAGCCGCTGGGTTCAGGAGGGCTCCAGCGCGATGTGGTGGAGAGTAGTGAGGGGTCGCCGTCGTCTCTCTGGTTCGAGGCCGGCATCCACGGCGGCGGCGGCGGCTGAGAAGGCTTGCCGCGCCGTGGTGGTGCCGCGTTTCGGGGGCCCGGAGGTGCTGGAGATCAGACAGGGCGTGCCCGTGCCTGATCTGAAGCCCCGGGAAGTGCTCGTGCGCGCTCGCGCCGTCTCAATCAACCCCCTAGACTTACGGGTGAGTCCCTCCATTTTGGACCTACGCCCCTCATGTGATTTATCGGGGCTGTGATGAATCATGCGCTTATTTTTCTGCATGTCGAAATTAAACCTGTGTGAATTGCATTGTAGCAATTCAGTAGCTATAGAGCAATTTTCTCTACCGCAACAACACAATGGTTTCTTATGACACTGCTATTTGACTGCATGCTGTGATACAAACTGTCATGTGAATCAAGGATTACGATTTACGAGTGACCAAGGGTGATGTGTTTTTTATTCCGAATTGATAATGTGGTGTGTTTTTTTTTATCTACACTTCTGTTACTAGAACTGTGAAACCTGTCAGGGTTATGATGGTCTGTTCTTTATTTTGATTTACATGAGGATTTTTTTTTTGTATTTCTTTAGATGCGATCTGGTTATGGGCGTTCGTTATTTGAGCCACACCTACCTCTGATCCTGGGTCGGGACATCAGTGGTGAAGTTGCAGCCACAGGGACTTCTGTATCCTCGTTTTCTGTTGGGCAAGAAGTGTTTGGCGCATTGCATCCAACAGCTCTTAGAGGAACATATTCTGATTATGCAGTTCTCCCGTTGGATGAGCTTACTCTCAAACCACCTACACTGAGTCATGTGGTAAGCATAATTATGTTATTAAATAGTTTTCCCCTTCCCTTGCTACTAATCTTGTACTAAGAAATGTAATAGGTTAATTTCCCATCTGTTATTTTTTATATAGTTGCTAATAAATTGGATTTTGTTATGTCATAGGAGGCTAGTGCAATCCCATTTGCTGCATTGACTGCATGGCGTGCTTTACATGGTACGGCTCGAATTTCTGAAGGGTATGTCTGGTTATACACCATTTGAGAGGCGGATGGACAGTTGCTCTTACTTTTTTATTTGATGGTTAATACAGTTTATTTTTTTATTTACTTACCTGCTGTCAATGATGCAAATCTTAATGTTGTTGCATTATCTCTATTCTGTAATGGTTAGTCGCACAGTATTTTTATTATTTTGCTGCTGTGATAAGGGCCATTGAAGGGGAGCCTTGGTGCAGCAGTAAAGTCGCTGCCTTGTGACCATGAGGTCACGGGTTTAAGTCCTAGAAACAGCCTCTTGCAGAAATGCAGGGAAAGGCTGCATTCAAAAGACCCAAGTGGTCGGACCCTTCCATGACCCTGTGCAAGCGGGAGCTACATTTTTTATATATAAGGCCTATTCTTGTATTGTGCTTCTGCAGCTTATGATAAACAAAAACATAGTTCTGGAAAAGATAGTTTGGCTTCTGCATTAATCTTGCGGATTTGAATTTATCTTGAGTTGAAGTTCTTAATGATAATAGCATTTTTTCTTGGAATACTCTCTTTATTTTGTCTTCTAGAGTCTGCGTTGGTCAATCAGTGCTATGTTATGTTAGCAACCAGTTGTGTATGAATACCTGTGATGCTCACTTATTATTAGCAAAATGATTGATTGGATGCATACTGAACTTAGTTGTCTGCTAGTTCGAATTTGATGTAACCTAGTGCTATTTTAGGCAAAGAGTACTTGTGATTGGTGGAGGAGGAGCAGTTGGTCTAGCTGCTGTTCAGCTTGCTGTAGCTGCTGGGTGTGGCGTCTCTGCTACCTGTGGCCCCCAAAGTATCGAGCGTGTTATGGGATCTGGCGCTGAACAAGCTATTGATTACACCACTGAGGTAAAAGTCCTAGATACTCATCTCCTGAGTCATGTTGTTGATTCTTGTATGCTAAGTTATCTAATATACCTTTAGATATATCCAGTTGGTATCTTTTTGCATATGTGAGTGTTATTCTTTGTCTTGGTGCGACAGAAAATTTTGTATTTATATGAATGACTACATTATGCTAGTATGGTACTCGATGTGACATTGATGGCCTTCTATACCTTTATGGTTATTATCACTGATAATTCATGTATCATTGAGAAAAAAAAGGAAATTTTGGCCAAATATTTGTTTTGCCCCTTCTTATACAAAGCTGCAGAACTATTCGATCCTTTGTACCTTAATAGTTATGTGCTGCTGCTCCCATTCACTGCTTCACGCTTAAATGTTTGTTTCTTAGGCCTAAGAGGATGATTTACTCTCGAGAAGCAATCCAGTGAATATAAGTGAATATAGACCAATTCCCTCTTGGTTTGGGTAGTTGTGCAACGTTTAGGATTCTACTTAGAATGTGTTGAAATCTTTAGCAGTATTTTTTGACAAATTACACAAGAACTTTGTGCTAGTAAACATAAGCCCTCTTTTACTGGAGAAATGATTATCCCTTATCCTCTTTTTTTTATCTATATTGCATTTTCTTGTCGTGAATTCCTTTGTTAGTTGCTACTATCTTCATCATCTTTCATGGTCTGCCTTATAGGATACTGAATCAGCAGTTAAAGGAAAGTTTGATGCTGTTTTAGACACTATAGGAGTACCTGAGACTGAACGAATCGGCATCAATGTTCTGAGAAGAGGTGGACATTATATGACTCTTCAGGTGATCAATCTGCATTCATTTTTTCTGTGCTGTTTTTTGTCGAATCATCCTTATCACATTGTCCTTTCTGTAATAGGGAGAAGCAGCCGCACTAGCAGATAAATATGGATTGGCTGCAGGGCTTCCTGCTGCTACAGCTATTTTACTGAAGAAACAAATGCAATATCGTTACTCCCATGGGATAGGTACGAGCATCAATTCCATTCGTATTTGGATATTATGAGATCCAGAATCTACTGCATTCAAATGATCAGCGATTGCTATTAATCACCAACTAAGCAATTAACCATGGGACAACTTTCTCCAGTGAGAAGTTTACAATAATATTGTCAATCTCCCAATTTGAATTGTCCTAATCTTTTCAAAACTTTAGCTAAGTTCTCCCATAAATTCTAATAAGTACTTCCACAGAAGTGCTGAAAATAATTACTAGTAGGTACTATAGTATGGTAAAGGAACTTTGAGTAGGAAAGTTATTATTATTCGAAAAAATTAGCAAAATTAGTTTTATTTAGTAGTCTTATCAGTTTTTTTTTTGCATGAATCAGTTAGCTGACTTGCATCTGCGTACAAAATATCAACAAAAAAATATCATGAATCAGTTCTTAAATTTAAACTCTGTATGTGGACATGGGTAATATCTGCTAGTATGTAAAATTGTAAATAGGGGCCCCATATAAATATCAGGGACTTGTTCGGCCTCCCTAATTTTATGTTTATATGTGTTCTACATCCTATACCATGCATTGTTCTATAGGTGGTATAAAGTTTAGCTTTGTCATCAAGATTCATTCTATTCAATATGAATGTATTACTTGAAAGAGGCTAATTTAGCTATGGTATAGGCTAAATGTCCTATCATTCATGTAAGTCGTTCTGATATCACTATCTTACATAATTCAGAATATTACTGGACATACATGAGAGCTGATGCTGAAGGGCTTCACGAAATCCAAAGGTTATGTGGATCGGGAAATTACAGATACCTGTGGAGAAGTCTTTTCCCTTTAGCCAAGTACGAGAAGCTCATCAGGCCAAGGAGAAGAAGCTGGTGCCTGGCAAAGTGGTTCTGGAATTCGACTAACGTTAGCAGGATTATATCCATCTGGCACTTTAGAGATGTGCGGTTGTAAATCATAAGATGTTTTTTTTAACTTTTTTTGAAAATCCGTATGGATATGATGCTCTCAGGAACTGTTGTCCAGATACAATCGACATTCCATTTTCAAAAGGAATGCAGTAAATAATCATATCAGATACGAAAAGATTTAAGGTGCATTTAAAATCTGCTAGTTTGGCATTGTATCCTCTGCTTTTCTCAAATAGTACTGTTATATATTCCATGTTACAACCGAAGATCCAATGGTTTAATTTTAAATTTTAAACCATCAGATCTTTGATTGTAACATGCAGTCGTATAAATGGGTTGTATCTGAAGCATTTTTTCCTTCCTCAAATACCAAAGTCACGTTTACTACCACCCGTGAAGGAAAATATATGTTCAGTCACGTTTACAGATGCATAGTTAGTTTGCTTATACTTCTGTTGTAAACGTAATAATATTATTGGTCATAACAAAAACTTTGAACTGGAAGCACCATTCCGGCATCCGAATAACAACTTCGATACATATAGAATACTAGTACTCGGTTAATATTCACAACGTACTACGTTACAAAACTTCAGCCTTGGCATTCCAATCGAACCAGTGCAACAGAGTAATGCGAGGGAACAGACATTCTGCAGTTGACAGACCAGAACGCTGGATACCATAGCTATGAACAGCTGCAGCATTGGAGCGACTACGCAGCTGTTGGGTGCCGAGTACCAGCAGGCTGTGGTGTGGCCTGGCCGGTGCTGAAGCTGAAGACACGAAAGCCTGGAAGACTCCATTTCGCGTATTGCTGCTCCATCTCACTGATCCTACGTTTCATGAGCTGCGGCTCCATCTCACTGATCCTCTGTTTCATGACCTGCACTTCAATTGCTAGCTCCTCTCCTCTCTTCTTTATCACCTGCATTTATGCCAAAGAACTTAAATATCCTAAAAACAATGTCTGAGCGCCTCTTAGTGATACATGGACTATACAGCAAAGAGTTGATTTACAATTTTGCAAGTTCTAATGATGAATAAAGGAACAAGTAACTATGATCATATTTGAGTTAACTCTCGAACTAGTCATTTGAATATTTGATATCCAGGCAATATCATGTTTGATTTCTATCTTTTTAGAAATACGAACTCAAGTCGACAAGATATAAATAGTCATCTCACCTCAACTTCCTGCTTACGGAGCTCCTCCTTTCTGGCTTCCGACCTAGCACTTCTTTGCACCTCATAGATTATTGCAGCGCCTGCTACCTAAGAATTGCACATACATCGTGTCAAATTCTAGTCGCTTCACATAATCAAACTCAGAAGGGTCTTCCGACGTTAAGGCAAATAAGAGATGGAGAGCAATGGAACGGTCAGATTTGAGTTTTTCCATCTCAGACAAGAGCAAAAGCGTTTAATTACTATTCAGAATTCAGATCAAGAACACTTGCCATGAAAATGAATAGTTCACCAAGAAGATCTGCAGCAGCTTGAATAGCCTTCTCCTCATTCAGGGGTCTAATGTGAATGTCAGTCGCACGTCCATAAAGTCTCCTCTGCATATTTGTTGTGAAACGATGGTTTGCCTGAACATAATGCATGGCATACAGCTTGTCAGTTGCATAATCTATTATACAAAAACCAGAATATATTTGACAGAATTAGGAATGTCAGCAAGGCAATAGAATGTGAAGAAAATAGGCAGGAAATTAAGCAGTAGGATAACAGAACAATGCTATTGTATTACTTATGTGGTTTCAATTCTTGTACAATGCTGACGTCATTGCGAAAATTTCGTCAAAAGCACTGAGCACCATTTATATATTTAAGCCATTGTTTCGTTTGCAAGATACCAGCACTTGCAGAAGTATTTTCCGAGGACAGATTCAAGAACTATATCACAGTAATGACAAAACATTAGGATTCAAGCTTGACATGTTCTACTGCCTGATATTCCTCTTGACCATGAACGTTCCTTCAGAAGTTTACATCTCGGTGTCGATAAGCCCATTGAATCACACAATTAATAATCACCATTTATATCATTATCATTAAATGTTTTCACCAATATGTTGCATGTTCCACATGGAAATAAAATTTCAAAATCCCCGACGGCATTGCAAGATACCTTCTAGGAGTCCATTCCACGGATATTCCTCGTTAGATTAAACAGAGAACGCCAAAGCGGGAGCGGCCGGGTGGCCAGCAGCTGCGCGCCGTAGGGCGCTGCGCGCTCGCCCCGGGTTCGATTCCCTGCGGAGGCACCCTAGGCACTGCAGTAAATGGGTACCATTTGCTGCAGTGTCTAGGAAAAAATCCCTCGCTCTCTCCAGGCCAAAGCATAGGTAAAGACTCACGCTACAGCTCACACGGCCAGCTGAGCCCTGTGTATGGATGGGGAGAGAGTTCGGGGTTTTCTCGGCCTGCGTGGAAGGCTCTTCTCCTTAATGAATGCCGTCGGGGTGGCTTCTATCCCCGGCAGGTCGAGTTTTAGATTAAACAGAGAACGAATGGTACGACGCTAAGAATCTCCCAACGGCGCGCAAGCATCGACAAGAAGTTTGCAGTACGGAAAAAGATCAAAGAGCACGACGAGTGAGACTGGACGGAGCTATCGATCACCTGCGCGATGCCGATGATGAACCCGCGGAACTTGGGGTGGATGCCGGCGTTGTGCTTGAGGCGCATCGCGATGGGCTTGCTCAGCGTCCGGAACGCGAGCGAGCCCAGCTTCACCAGCGGCAGCACCATCACCTTCCTTCCTGCCGTCGCTGCTACTCTTCTAGTCTCCTTCCGTGCTTGCCGAGAGGGAGGCGTGCAGTTGTTCACTGCATGGGCTCAGGTCCAGGGCGGCGGAGGTTGTTGGTCGCCGCGTTTCCTTTTTCTTGGAGAGGAAGGACAGAGGCGGAGTTGCGGGTTCAGGCTTATTGCCCAAGTAGATCGGTTCTGCCCCGGTGGCCCCAACAATATTTTTTGACGCTACTATTTGTTTAGCAATGTACTCTTGTATCCCATGGGGATCCCCTCTACAAATTATTTACTTTTTGCATTTTTAAAAAAGCATTTAGGATAACACTATAGTAGAAGTTCGGTGCAGAACACACATACTTGCGGATCGTTGACGGTAGAATCAACGATTAGAAATCAACCCTAGCCCACTCCAGGATGAACCCTCAGCTTTGAAGATTTCTCACCCAAACACCGGGCAAAATAGAAGCAACTTTCCTAATAAAAACAAATAATTACTGAACTGCTAAATGTAATGATAAGTTCACAGCACATTGGCCTGAATCTGACAGAAAAACTTTTGCCCCACAAGTTGATCATCAATCCTACTGATTCCAGAGTTCAAATAATAAAAAAACTTCTACTCCATAGTTCATAAGAAGCATGACAGTTTGGTTATGCTTACATATTAGCTTGAATAAGAACTGCGTTTCTTGCGAGTCAAGTCCGACCATAGCCCTTACTGTCAGAAAAGCAGAGCATCAAATCTATATGCTCCTAATAAGAAATATAAATGCACAATACATAACATTCCGATCAAGTACAGGAACTGCAAAATTTCTCAAAATTGTACATGGCCGTCTCTTTCTCTGACAAAATTTCCATCGCCCAGGTGTGTGCATTTCATTCTTCGATGTGGGAAGCATGGTGAATACACATCAACCATGTGCCATCAACCTTCTCGAAAACATTGGTGGCTATTTGCTTTCCCCAAGTTCTCCCTTTAGTCTTAACAACCTCCAAGCACGTAACATAACCAAGGCTTCCACGGACATGGACCTCTATGTTCTTAAGATCAATATTCAGTGGGTACTCATAATCCGCGTTGCATACCATCTCCCAGCTTTGCATGACCACATCGTACCCGGATATCCTAGCCGCAGCAGGATGCACAACATATACATGGTCACCCTTAGCCCAGATAGAGTACATTGCTGCAATATCACCATTCTTGAAAGCATTGTAGAAACGAGCATTTGCAGCTAGGAGTGAAGCTTTCGCATCCTCATGGAGCATTCGCAGATCATCACGGATCTTTGCTGCACGCACATAATCTTCTTCCTCAATGGCTCTATCCAAATTGGACTGAAGAGTTTCTTCATCAACCATTATATCTTCAGTTTTCGGATATCCATCAGCATCCCCACTTTTGACATGGGCACTTTTGCATCGGCTCAACTTAGGATATGTGATTTGAATCCCTGCACTGAAGATGACATATTAGATAACCTGAGGATATTTTAACTGAATTACCATCATTGTTTGAATTACACACACGCAAAAGGTAGTCATCGCCCTTTTTACTAGGTTAGTTCAGCACAACCTTCATTCAGGACTTTAGTGTATGCTAACAAACTTATGGATACTAACATAAGCAAAATCTAGTAGCACAAGGTGGATCCCGACATATAAGAATTGGTACTACTGATAGTTTTGAGTAGTGAGTAGCAAATCCACTCCAATGCTTTTGCTTAGAGGCCAAATATGAGTCGAACAAACTTATTTCTGTGAGTGTGAGCTGTCCCTACCTAAAGATAATCTAACCCTTTGGCATTCGCTAAGCGCGTAGTCAACAAAAAGAGTCGGCAATTCCATTCCGTATCTATATGCACTGACCGTAATCACTGATTTGACTATGAAATTTACTCCCAAAACCATTCTAATTCGCAAGAGGAACTCGAACAAAGGGGCAAAAACGCAACTAAATCGACCAAATAGAGTCAGCAACAATAAATTCGTGCGTTCCAGCAACTGGATCAAAAAACGGATTGTTTAGGTGAGACAAGAGAGCTCACAGGGATCTATCCGCACCACGTTGTCCAAGATCGACTCGCGTGGCGGTTCTGGTGATAGCGGTGCCGAAGTTAGTCCCTCGGAGCCTCACGGCCGCGGAAGGACCCACCAACGCGCTCGCAGACGACGCAGCCGACATCGCCGGGATTTTCTCGGCGCCGCCACGCAGGCAAAGCTCCCTTCCCCTCAATATTTTTCCTCTTTTTCCCCCTGTATATCTTAAAACATTTATCTTTGAGGTAATATTACATAAACATCCCCGTAGAGTGCTGATTTTAACGTATCGGTCAACCAACACAGTTTAGAATGGCAGTATACATTTTCAGCTGACCAAGGTCCCGTTCGTTTTTGCCATCTAAAATTTAGCACTGTTACATCAAAGAGAATTTTACTATTTATGAATATTTTGATCAATTTAATGAGAAAACCCTTTTGACAGATTGATGTTAACTTTTTAGATAAATTTAATGAGCTTAATTAATCTATATTTTACTAAAGTAATGCTACGAGTAACCGTCTTCTAATCACGGCTTAATTAACCTCATTAGATTCGTCTTGTATATTAGTCTAAGGGCCGGTAATTTATTTTATAATTAAACTTTATTTAGTACTCATAAATAATAAGAGATTTTTTTATGTGACAACTATAAATTTTAGACTCTGGAAAACGAACACATCCCAAATTGCTGGAAGTTTCTTGTGCGCGCACAAATAGCATCGTTAGTCTATCCATCTTTTGAAATACATAACAGCTAAAGGGTTGGTTACAGACTTTACATGTAGATCTAGGATGCGCGTGCGCCTAAGGTAGAAAAAGAATCCACCGAAGTCCTTTGCAAATTAACATTCGTGCAAATGAGTCTTCAATGCTTGTCAATAAAACGATTTGGTGAGATATTGAGAAACATTTTTACACTAGTAGTACATACGTACGACCGAGAGCAAAGTGAACATGATAAGTACTGTGATAATTCAAAGATACTTCAAATATTATACAAATATTATTTAGTTACAGCTTTGACTGCCATGATATATTTGGGCGAGACATAAATTTCATGCTTCTGGGCAAAATAAGCAACGGATTCTAGTAACAGTTTCATAGGTTGGCCGGCCTTGTCCAGGGCACGACCTTGCGGTATACATGTATATAGCGTATTCTGTAGAACCAACTTGAAAGTAGTACTAGTAGTATATATACATATAAACATACAGGACCAACTGTTGACTCGGTTTTTCTTTCGATTGAGAGTTGAGCCAATCACACGATGTATTTCAAAAGATGGTCCACTGCAGTTTGCCGCTTTTGTTTACATCGTGCAAAGCTACGGTCAGCGCTCCACAGTACAAGTCGCTATGCATAAACTGCTTGCTGACGCGCACTGGGTAATAAGACTATGTGCACCGGGATACTGGGACCGTTCCTCCAGTACCCGGATAGCGTGAAAACGCTACACCGGAGTACTGGGAGGGGTACGGTACCCTCCCGGATGGATTTCCAAGCGCCAAATATGGCGCTATAGAGGATGTCCTCTCGCGCTAACATGGTGTGGGCCACACTACCTGCCGCGCTCCTCCCGCCAGCACCAACAGCAAGACACCGCCGGGGCACGGAACCGCAGCCCACCGTCGTCGCCATGCTTGAACACGGAACCGAGCCTCGCCGCCGGATCCGGGCCTTCGCCGCGAGGGAGGAGAAGGGCCGGCGGCGGCGGCGCGCGTGAGTGGGGCGGGCCTCGTGCGTGGGAGAGACAGGGCGCACGGGGATATAGAGAGCGGCGTCGGCGCCGGAGAGAGCGGCGTCCTATTGGCGGCGCAGATTCGGCCGGGCCGCGGCCGCGGGAGGCGGGCCCAGCCCTAGCGCGGATCCGGGCGGCGCGTTGGTGCGTGGCCGCCACCCTCCTCGCGGCGCGTCGGTGCGCGGCCGCCGGACGCGCGCGGCGGGCCATGGCTACCGGTTCCACGCCCCGCTACCGGATTCGAACCCTAGTTGCCGCGGCGGCGGGGAGGAGGAGGCCCGATGGTGGCGGCGTAAGGGAGGCGCCCGACGGTGGCGGCGCGAGGGAGGCGCGCCGGCGGCGTCGGAGCGGAGGAGGGACGCCGTCGGTCCGAGGCCGGGTCGGCGGCGAGGTTGGGGCCGAGTTTGGCGGCGGGGAACGTCGAGCGCCGGGAGGGACGGGGAGAAAGGAGAGGGAGAGGAAGAGAAAGGAGAGGAAAAGGGGGAGAAAGGAGAGGAAAAGGGAGAAAAAAGAAAAAATATTTAATTGAGAAATTGATTACTAAACTATTGTTAAAAATAAGAATGGAAATAAAATAAAAATGAAAGGAAATGAAAAAAGATGGTAGTTGGAGATGGTTGAATAAAATATTGGGTAATTGATATAGATGATGAATATAGAGTATGAATGAGTGCTGTAACTGAATATAGAGTAGAGAATGTTCTTGATGTAGGACGGAATATTAAATTTTAAAGGATGAAAATAGAGTATGCAGATAGTCTGAGGAATGAAGTTGAGACGAGTGGCGACAAGTCGACAACCACGGTGTTTGTTACTCGGGACCAATAAGAAACCTTCCTACTTTTGCTGACGCAACGCCACCAATAGGAAACTAATGTACAAGAACGACATTTTCTGAGACAGCCAAGTATAATGGCGGAGCATCGATCTTGTTGACCTCTAACCTGGAGCCATAGCCAGTTCGTCGAGTGTCCCAACCCACCAAAGCAAGAAGCTAGCTAGACATGGACGCAGCCCGCGCGGACGGCGACCTCTCCGGCACCGAGCTCATGCAGGCGCAGGCCGAGCTGTGGAACCACGTGTTCGCGTACACCCGGTCCATGTCCCTCCGGTGCGCCGTCGAGCTCGGCATCCCCGACGCCGTGCACCGCCTCGGCGGCGCTGCCACAGTCCCGGACCTCGTCACGGAGCTCGCCCTTTCGCCCTCCCGGGCGCCGTACCTGCGCCGCCTCATGCGCCTGCTCGCGCACGCTGGCTTCTTCGCCTTCAATCACGACGCCGCCAGCTACGCACTCACCCCGCTCTCGCGCCTCCTCGTGTCCGCGCACGACACGGGCGGGCACGGCCTCGCCCCGTTCGCCCACGCGATGCTGCACCCTACCATCGTGTCGCCGTCCGCGTCCCTGGCGCCCTGGTTTCGCGAGGGCAACGATGCTGCTGCCACGGCGTTTGAGGCCGTGCACGGCGGCCGCGACCTGTGGGCGGTGGCGAAGGGCGACCGGGCGTTCGCCGCGGCGTTCAACGAGGCCATGGCGTGCGACGGGCGGTTCGTGACCGACGTGCTGGTGAGCGACCACGGCGAGCGCGTGTTCCGGGGCTGGCTCGCCTCGCTGGTGGACGTCGGCGGCGGGTCCGGCGGCGCCGCCAGGGCCGTGGCCGCCGCGTTCCCGGGCGTCAGGTGCAGCGTGCTCGAGCTGCCGCACGTCGTGGACAGCGTGCCACCGGGTGAGCGCGGAGACGTGGAGTTCGTCGCCGGTGACATGTTCGAGCACGTGCCCAAGGCCGACGCTGTACTCCTCAAGGTCAACATTGCTGCGAGCGCGACGTCGTCATCACTACTCACCAGCCTGATTCACCTTGTGAATCTGAACAATTTTGTGTTTTTGCTGCGACCTTGTGCAGTGGATCTTGCATGGGTGGGACGACGAGCACTGCGTGCGGATCCTGCGTCGGTGCAGGGAGGCGATCCCGGCGAGGGAGGCCGGCGGCAGGGTGATCGTGATGGACCTTGTGGTGGGGTCGAGTCCGGAGGACGCCAAGGCCACCGAGACGCAGCTGTTATGGGACGTGATGATGATGGGGGTGGTGGGGAGCCCCGAGCGGGACGAGCGCGAATGGAGCAAGATCTTCGAGGACGCGGGCTTCAGCGGCTACAAGATTGTCGCGCTACTCGGGATCCGATCGGTGATCGAGGTGTACCCTTGATTTCCTCTCTGGTATTCGCTCCGGCCGTAGTGTCGTCGTTTCCTCAATCCTGAATTTGTGGGTGTTTTAGTTGAGGGAGTCTGCGAGGGTTGTGTCAAAGCTCAATTCTGTAATAATTCAATTTAGTTCTTAATATAAAGCTCTCCCCTACGCAAAAAAGAAAAGAAAAAGGCGAGCATCGTTTGCTCGTTGCATCCAGTGTCCTTCAGTGCGATTGCCACTGTTAAACATCTCTCTACAAACTGTTGCTTACTTGCTTGCCCTACACGGCCTTCAACTTCCACCACTGCAAAAAACATGACTTCTAATGCAATGAATAAACAGAGCACCCACAAGCTCAGCACCAGAATAGAGGTCCAAAAGCAACATAACATTAGTGAACATGATGATACACTCACGACCAAGGAGATTACAGCCATGGTTCGTGATAGAGCTACATAATTCATACAGGAGTCTTGACATAAGGATACATAAACGGTGTACGAAAATGTTTGTGCAGAAAATGTTTTTATTGGCCTCATTGCATAACTCTAGGTCTGTGCGAAAATGTTTTTATTGGCTTCATTGCACAACGGTTCTGAAGTATCCCCAACAAAAGTTGCATCAAGTGATAATATCTCTGTGCCTGGGTGAGACATGGATAGGAACTTTACCAAGATACTTCATCGACTTCTTGCGAATATCTGATAAGCTCGTGCCGACCAATCGACGGGGTGAGGTCAAAAGGCAGCTTATGGCATACACCAGGGTACTGGAAAACTAAAAAAATCTTGCTAAGCACCTGTTGGACAAGTACTCAGATCATCTCCAAAGTAGTGTCACATTCCTAAAGGGGCGGCACAGAGGGCTGGAAGAGCAGTACCCGGGTTGGAGCAGTTGTACCCAAACAAGTCCAGCATCCGTGGATTTTGGCATTCAGTCTCATAGCTTCCATCCTTGACACCATCATCGTCTGCTGGCAGAATCTTCTCAGTCAGAGAGAAACCAAAAAGCCTGCAACTAGTTTTGCGGACCTCCCTTCCACCACCCCCAAGCATAGCAGCATCTCCAGGCGCTGAAACTCTTCTAGCCTCGAATTGCTCCGAGCAAACTTGACTAGATGTTTCATTAGGTGGCCGGGTCCGAGTTTCCCACAGCATATCAAATGGGCCAGCCTGACTGCTATTTGAATTGGAACCTTCACCACTATCAGCCTTGCTAGCCAATCCAAGCTGTGAAGCCACTGGTGTTTGGTTGAATATATGCTCGGAGTAGGAAGAAGGTACTTGCGATGCTGGTGAATTAGATAGGGCGAGAGAAAATTCTTGACCTGCAGCTGACAATCCATCCACTGCAGGTGAGCTATGCATGAAACCATGCCGCCCGTACCTTCCCTTCACTGAGCATGCCTCAGGCATCATTCCTTGGAACATAGGAACTGACTGAGAAATTTCTTGACCTTGCAAGACCTCTGGGAATCCAATAGATTCACTGAAGCCTACAGATTGGTAGGTAAAACCGGAGTTCTGCATCGCAAGTCTGCTCGTTGGACCACTCAACATGCAGCTTCGTGCATTAGCGAGGAATCTCCTAGCATTAGAAGATTGAAATGGTGCAACCTCAGCTGTCTGAGGAGCACATGTAACGCGGCGATGAGTTCTAAAACCCATCAATTCTTGACCTTGCAAGACCCTGGGTAACTTTCCAGTTTCCACGGAGTCAGTACAACCATTCCCTGTAATATGTTATGTGACCGTCAATTAGCATATGTAAAGGATAAAGATGCATGCAGTTGTTCGAAACTTGCACATGGTCAGGAACTTACACATAGTTGGAATGTCTAAATTTCCCTGAGGACACAACTTGGTTCGTTTCGAACTGGATGAAGGCAGAGGATGTGCAGCAGGGACTGAACTGCCAACTATCTCAATCTCCCATGGAGATACTCTACCCTGGCTGTTGCAGCCAGTACCATCCTCCCACCTTACCTGCACAAAAGACAAATAGATTTAGCTTGAAGAATTACCTAATTGAATACCAGTTTCATTATGGTAGATGGCATAGTAATAAATTGAATTGATGATCAGTGAAAATAGCATGTACTATTTATCATTTGTCAAGGGAATATGTCAAACATCATCGTTTTTGTTAAACACTTAAACGGCACACATTTTCATTGCTATGCTTTGTTCAAGGACAAATGCATGCAGCTGGAACCAAAGGCTTATCATCATTTCTAAGCTACTAGAAAACTGCTTTTTTATTTACAAATATGCAAGTGAGCTGTGCATCTTTCTGCCAAGAGAAGGATACAGGTCCATTACATTACTACCACATCAACCTGGGCCAGAGCTCAGAGGTTGTTTGTTACACTTTTAAGATGGAGGAGGTCATTCATTTATAATATTTAAGTTCATGGATAAATTCAGATCACATCATAAGCGTAACAATTAAGTTTATAATGTAATGTGAATTCATCTCCGTAAATACAATGGAAGTAAGAGTTCTGGTATAGCATGTGTGATTTTTCATGTGCGATCAAATATTTATCATTTATATAAACAGTACCGACTTTTTTTTGGTGGTGGTGGTGGGTGGGTTGGGGGTGGGGGTGGAAGGTGGGAGGGGATAAACAGTAAACAGTAGCATGTAGTAAGTTATTAGCAACATGAATCTAGTATTGTCTGTAGTGTCATCTCTTAGTATACCATGAACCAACTTTATTGGTCCAAGCACAAATGTCTTACAGGGTTTAAGCATTCTTTACCGGGAGCCAATACAGAGATGTAAAAACTTGCCAGGCAGTTGCAATATTGAGATTCAAAGGCAAGAGCATAATATATTTGAATTTTGAAATGCATACCAGCAAGCTTCTCCACTTTGAGCCAGGCCACTTCATGGAGTCCACTTCACTGATACCAACAATCATTCCAGACCGCCTATAACACAGAAAGTAAGAAACAGGAAATTAGTATGACAACAACAACAAAGACTTTTGATCCCAGGCAATTTGGGGGTAGGCAGAGATGAATCTCAGAAAAAACAATCAACAACTAAAATAAGAAATTAGTGCATAACCAAAATTAGATGGATGGAAAACGGAGGACCTTTCGTTAACATCTTCATTCTCGCACTGGAAATTTATCCTTGTTCCAGTACAAATTGGACGACTGAGGCTCTTCAGGAACTTCCGGTATGGAATAATGTATTCGGAACCAGTACCTCTAGAAAACAAGAAATAAAATTGATTTTGTCATGATACTTTTGTTAACCTAAAAAGTGTCTGATTACTGGCATGCATTGAACAGAAATCATTTTCAGTATAGACTTTGGTATGTTTGTTGCAATAAACATGATAATAATATCTTAAATGTACAGTTCATGTCACTGATCATACTCCCTTCATTCCTAAACATATAACATTCAGGACAACAAACGTAGTTCAGTTTGAACTAAATTAGCTGTCCCAAATGTCAGATATTTAAGAACAGAGGTAGTTTATCACAAGCAAGGCAGACAAATGTACGAAAGATTTAGACGTAGGCTTAAATGAGTATCATCATTTTACTGTTAAAATAGTTGAACTTTGAGCAGTATATCATGTTATCAATATCATATTGTACCGAGCCAGTATTACATATCCAATCTAAAGAAATATTCACTATGCCAGAATGAATAATCTGTGTTTAATTAAACAAACCTGGGATTGTAAGAAATGTGGAAAACACTTCTATTTTTCAAGGAATCTGCCACAGCAGATAATGTATGGTGCTTTGAACTGTCACAACTGACATCTTTAAAAAGGGCCTCATTCTTAAGCTGAACAGCTCTCCTTACGCCCAGCCTTAGTTCACCATCATCACCTCTGCAAAGGTGAACAATATTTTGCTGAATAAAGGAAACACAAAAGTGTTAGTGCTACTGCAATGGCCATGTGCTTACCGCAGAAATAAGACTGCATCCCCTGACACCAGTTTCTTTCTATTGACAAATGAACTCCATCCAGTTGTTAAGAGATGCCTACGAGGCTGACCTGGAATTCAGGGCAATTGCATCAGTTGCTTCAGCTCAACTAACCAACAGCAGGTTAAGTCCATAATAATAACAATTCACAAATGGATTATTAAAGTAACTCAAGTAACAGTATAATCAGAGATAGACTATATAGAAATGGTTGGTCAATCTTTCCAAGATTTAGGTTCAGTATGTGTTTTAGATCAATAACAAAGTAAGAAAGCATCATCTGAAACATTTGCTAGCAAGTCAGTAGCACATGCTGTAAAAAAAGAGCACTGCCAAATCCTTGTTTAGTAAACTCATCTCACCCCTATAAATGTGGCGGAACTTCCACTTGGCTCCATGCAAATCCTTGGCAACAAGCTCTTGAGAAGGCCTGATCTGATTGTAATCCTATAAGCAACACGAGAATGAAAAGTTGTTAGCAAACCAAGATGCTAGTATTTCAAGAGTCAAAATGGCCCAATAAAAGATCCAGTGACACCCACCAGAGGTGCGAAGCAATCCTCGGCAGCACGGCGAGGAACTGAGAATCCTCCATGTGTGCTTGTGTCAGAGGCCGTGAGTGTTTTGCAGAACATATGCAGCATCCGGGACTTCCTTCCTGCATCACCATCATCCACCGTGTCATCTTCCCCTTCGAGTCCACCACCATGCAGGTTTCTTTCAAATGCCTGAACCAACAAAAGGTGCATTTCATGTATTAAACATCTATATGCAGGAAATTGACCTCAAAGTTTGTCATTGCTCGATACAGCTGATACACTAGGATAACGTTTCAGGTGCCTGCCAATAGTAGCATACGGAGCATGCTCAACGAAGGACATGGCAAAACGAATCGCAAATCTCATCAAAGCAAAATTAGAAAGAAGTGATGATGCATGTCCCATTGAACGGAGCTCACTAAATCCCTCTGAAGCAACCAAAGCAAAACGAATCGAACTGAGTTGTGTTTGCATTTTACCTCGGTCTCCGCCACCAGCGCCAGCCGAGCGTACACCTCGTCCGTTGCCGAATCAGCCTGCACACAGCCATGCGAACCCCATCATCAAAACAATCAAGCCCAATCCGAACCCCTCCCAGTACGGCGAGGTACTCACGCATAGCTCGACGTCCGCGACGCGGCAGACCACGTGCGGCGGCAGGTCAACCGCGACGTCCCCGCTGCGGGCACCCGCCGCGGCGAGGTGGCCCTGCGGCAGGTACACGACCAGGCTGCCCCGCCGCGGCAGCGCCACCACGGGCCCCGCGCAGGCGTGCCACAGCTCCCGGCACACCGGCGGCGGCGGCGCCTCGTCCACCAAGTTGAGATCGATGCCCATGGCGGCTAGGGTTCAGGTCCCAGGCCCCCTGGCGGTTCGCGAGCTCGTGCGTGCGATTCGCCGGTCAGTCGGCCCCCTTCTTCCCCGGTTAAAAGGCGGAGGCGGCCGCGACCGCGCAGAGAGGAAGGGAGGAAGGGGAGGAGCAGCGCCCCATTAATGCCTCCGAGGGCGTCGCTCTCCAGCCACCTCCTTCTCTTCCCAGTCAGTCAGTCACTCAGTCAGTCAGTCAGGCCCCCATGCCGCGGCGACCCTTCCCTCCCCCACCTCGGCTGCCGCGATCTACGCCGGTCGCTGTCGGCCTGCGCCGCTGCCGCTGCGTCACTGCGGCTACCCTGCGACGGCCATGCCTTTATGACGCCGCTGTTACGTGAGCTGTGATGTGAAGCGGGGGGAGCCACTGGGGCGAGGTGTGGGAGGAGAGGGAGAGCAGAGCCACTGGGGCGGGGTGAGGTGATAGTGTCTTAGTGAGACCGTGCCGGGGGAGGTGGATAGATTGGACGGACGGGCTGTTCCGTTTTGCCCTTCCTTCCTTCCTTTGGGCGCCCGGGTTTCTGGTTTTTTAGCCGGCCCGCCCGCCCGCCCGCCCGCTGCTGCTCGAGTGCTGTTGTTGAGCGCTCACTGGCCACCGTGCGCGGCCGCAGCAGCGACCCAGGCTGCTGCTTTAGGCGCCACTGTTCCCCCACCAGGAGGCCACTCGCCAGCGCCTCGGGGAAAGAGTGACGCAGTGCCTGCCGGCCTTTCTCGTCTCCTTTTTCTCTCTCCAGCAGTACACCTCCTGATTCCTGAAGCAAGCAACAAAGGCCTCCTTGGAACGTTGTGGTTGCGAGCTTCCGCGCGCGTGGAATCCGTTTGATCGGATTAGGTTGGAGGCTGCCGCGAAGCAGCAGCAGGTGCGTGAATAGCGGTGGCAGGTCAGGAGATGGTCGCGTCTGTAGCTGTAGGTCATATGCAACGCAGCGCAACGGAAAAGGGCGTAATGGCTCTGCGAGTCGGGCCGGAGCAGTGCTTCGCGCATGCCGCGGCTGGACACGTATTAATGGAACGGCGCTCGCCGGTGCTCCTCTTCAATGCCGAGCTGGCAGTCGACGCCGGACGGATCTGATCTGACCGCCCCCTGTCGCAATCAATAAGTAGGCGATAAGTACATATGCAGTGATTAATCACTGAGCCCCGCCCGGAGCAAGCTCGCTTCTCTCTCTACCCGCGCCCGCCCGTCCATCTCGCTTTACAAACACACGACCCCACCGCCGTTGCCTGCCTGCCTCGCGCCCGTGTAAAAGACAGGGGACTCTGCGCTGGTAGGCGCGGTGTGTACAGTAGCAACGGGTGCCCCGTCCACCTCAACGCAACCAAGCGGCGTGGCGTGGCCGTACGGGAACCGGCGAACGTGGTAGGATCATCGGCTCGTTTCTCATCTCACTCATCATGCCGCCAGCCACTAGCAGCCCGTCGACCACCGGCGGTCGCCGTTCCCGTGCTCCTACGCTTTTACACGTCGACACGGACGTGCACATGCCCCCGCCTTGCATCCGCCGCGAACGAACTGACCACGCGTAGCGCGGTTGCGACGGACGCGCGCTTGGCCGCTTGCGGCACCGAAAGCATCGGCCGGTGCCAGAGCGCATGTCCGTGGCGCGCGCGAGAAGATACGGTGGGCGCGCCGTTAAAGAGAAGCTCATCGTAAAACGGTAAAAAAAGGGGGCGCAATAGAGCCGTCGCATCGTCCCGGCACCCGCGCGCCTCCCTCGGGATAGCTTTACCCACAGCTTTCACTGTTGCCCGGTCGTGTGGGGACGAAACCGCCCTGCCGCGGCAGCAGGTATCCCGGGGGCGCTTCCCCCGTCCACCACCACCACTCCCATGCGTTTTCTTCGGGTGCTCCCCTCCCCTCCATCCCTGCCGCCTGCGCTCTCTGACCCTCCCCCACCTCGTCTTTGCTCGTCTTTTGAAACGCGCAGGCAGAAGCGGACGCGGGCGAGAGGACGACGCCTTTCGCAGGGCGAGTTGATGGCTTCGCCCACCGCTTCCTTCCCTGTGCTTGCCTTTCCCGTGGGGCAGCGACCAGCGAGGGGCACGGGTGGCACATCGGGTGACAAGACATAGAGCCGTTCTGCTGGCGCGGGGCCCCGCCGGGGGTCGTGTCGACTTTCCCGCTAGGGGACTGCGGAGGTAGGGCGTGACTCGGCGTCGTCTTCCGCCCGGGCTGGGCTGCTCCTCTTTGGACCCGTATGGGTGCTCGCTCATGCTCCTGTTAACAAGCTCTTCACGTGCAACAGTTGCAATGAAAAGGGACCAAATCAAAGTGTAAAGTGCTGTCTTGCTATCGAGATACTGCTTTCAGCACTCATCAGTGTTGTTAGTTTTGGGACCCCTGCTTTCAGTAGAATTCCAGGCAACCCTAGTGATTCTTCTTTCTTTTTTACATTCAGGCATTGTACGGTTTAACTGCTGGTTTTGTCTGCATACACAAGCCTCCTGACTCGTCCAAGAACTACTGCTCCCTCCCTCTAGAAATATAAGCATTTGTTGACTTTCAAATGTCATGTTTGACCATTTATCTTATTTAAAAAAATTGTTAAATTTTTATTTATTTTTGTTATAATTTACTTTATTCCTAAATATGCTTTAAGTACTTCTTTTTATTTTTATATTTGCATAATTATTTTGAATAAGATGAATGGTCAAATAAGAAGTCAAAAGTCAACAAATTCTTACATTCTTAGACGGAGGGAGTACTTTCTCCATCCCTAAATGCAGGTTATTTTAGGGTTGAACTTTTTTCCTAAATATAAGGCGTTTTGCAGCGTTGACAAATTTTAGGGTTAGTGAGAGAATTAATGGATAGATGGATGAAAGTAAAATGAAGAATATGATATTCTTTTAACACATTGAATAGTTTTTTTGTTTTCAATGCTAAAAAGTCCTACATTTAGGATGAAGAGATTACCTTGTTCGACTATTCTACTAGCAAAAATAAAAAAGAAAAAAATAGAGTTTTCTAGCTGAAAATGACAAGTTATCACACATATATTTCACCTTGCCGTAAACACAAGAGAACATTCATAACAAAGAGATGGGACTCACCAATATGTGTCAAATTATTTTGAGTTAGTAAAATTTTAAGTTGGTGAGGGGCCATGGCCCCTTTGAGCGTACGAAAGTTTCGTGCGGAGGAGTATGAACAAGTCTGAATTTTAAGACCGATTCTAACAATATGAACTATTTTGGGGACATTAGCTTCCCTCTCCTCCCAAAACCTTCATCTCCAACAACAACGAGGCAAAAGCAACGAGTCGCATTCCCCGCAGCACGTGGGCGGTGCCGGGACCCGCGCATGCTCTTCCTCCTCCCCGCGTCGAGCACCGCCGCCATCGGGGCTCGCCTCCCCTACTACCCTAGCTCCGGCGAACCCTGGACCCGTGAGCGCCGCGACCCGTCTCCCCCATCGCGTCCGCTTCCTCCGCCTCGTCGCGCGTGCAGCCGCCTCGGCTCCACGTGCCGCCGACCCCGCGCTCCGCGCGCCGCCGCCCTAGCTCCGATGATCCTCGGATCCGTGCGCTGCATGTCGCAGCCCGACTCCTAGCTATGCGCCCTACGGCCCCCGCCTCCGTGCGTCGCCGCCCTGACCGATTTGGAGGCTTGCTAGCGCTGCATCCCCTCGTCCCGCTCGGCCGTGTGATGCTCACCCTCTTTCGTGATCGAGTTGTTGGTCACACGTGAGATGCCTCCGAGGAGAGAGGGCATCCAATTTTACATCGTCTCTCTCCTCCCGAGGCAAACTTGCATTGGCGTTAGGCTCTTCTCGTTGGACCTCTTACTCCTTTTGCACGAGTAGCCGTTGTTATGCGAAATAGATATATGGCTCCTATGTTGGAGTCGGTCTAAGCCATTACAAGTTGATGTTCATGTAAATACCACGTCTATCCTCACTAACTAGTTTCCGGTTAATACCAATGTTCCGTTGTTATACGTGTATTCAAGTTACAACTAGCAAATCCCGACTTAAAACCGAGACATCCTATAAATTAAGCTTAGTCTTAAATGATTTTGTTCTTTGTGATGTTACCAACTCATCCAGATTTAAATCTCATATTTGACACAAGAGATGTGTTACGGTGCTTGGAATTAATATGAGTCGTGTACATGTCAAAAAGTACTTTAAGTTGTGGAGCAATATAAAAAATAGTAGGCCCGACACCAGTTATTTTATTATTTTATAATTACATAAAGGGCAATTCAGTAACTACGCATTGTCGCGTATACTACGTATTGTGTATCATAGAGAGGACATATCCGTCGACGGTCAACGCGTCTAACCCCCGACAAGCCCTTCGACTCCTCGACTCCCGGCGCCTCTCCTCGCTCCGGCAAACTCCCCGCCCTCCACCGCATCTCCTTGGGGGTGTCGGTGTGTGAGCACACCTCCAAATGGGGGCTCGTCAAGGCTCCCTTCGGGTAGGATCGGGGAATGACGGATTTACTCTTGCTAGCGCGGAAGATTAAACGAGCGAAGAACACAGAGGATTTACCTAGGTTCGGGCCGCAAGGGATGCGTAATACCCTATCCCTACGTCCCGCTTGTGTGTATTGGATGTTCTCTCGTCTCTTACAAGAGAGTCCCCCTCCTTTTATGGAGCAAGGAGGGGAGTACTGTACAAGTACCCGGACGCCCGTGAGGGTCCGGTCCTTCCTTGGGAAGGCTCGACCGGATCCCGACGGGATCCGCCACAATCTTCTTTGCTAGATTTAGACTCCAAGTATCTTCTCTCCTATTGGTTCCGGGTGCTCTTGGCCCCGTAGCGACGCGGCTTCCGAGACGCGGCGCATGGGGAAAGCGCGCGCACGTCTCGTCGGGCGGCTCGCGGCCGCCGCAGGCACTTAAGTGCCGCATTAACTACGGGTGGTTGTGACGCGGAGGAAGCTACCGGAAGCTTCCTCCCCCACGCTCCCGCGCCTCCGGCTTCATGGGCCCCGTGGGCCTGTGGGCTTCGTACTCGTCATCCTCTCTCTCGGGCCAAAAGAGGCCCACGCGCGGTTAGGGGGACCCCCGATCCCTATACACCGACAGCGGGCAAGCCTCCGATTTCCCCGCCTCACCATGATCCACTCCACCACCACTCCTCAAACACCTAGACTCCGTTCGCCTTGTTGCCGCCGATTCGTCATGGCGACAATGGACAAGCAAGGCACCTTCGACGACGGCAACTCAGCCGACAAAGCGAGAGGACGTTGATGCTTCGAAGTCCGTTGAGGAGCGACGGCGGTGGCAGGTGGCGCGCACCTTGCTCACGCACCGGCGTATCCGGCCATGGTGTCGGCGGTCCCTTCGTGTTCCGACGCATCTCATCGTGTCGACAAGCTCTCCTACTTCCTTTGCCTCTCATACCGCCGGTGAGAAAGGTGGATGGTGGTCGGATCGAGCAAAGGGGGATGGGGACAGGCATAGGCGCAGGCGACGATGTACTGCGGATAGCCATGCATAGCCGTTGTTCAAGGACTCGAGACGGTGGTGGTAGCGGATGACGGCAAAATACCGGTGGCCAAAGGCACCGGCAACGCCGTCAAGCCGATCAAAGTTGGTCGAAAAGAAGTCGGATCGTGGAGGCCAATTAGACATCTCACGAAATTATTTTTTTTAGTGGGAGGCGATGTCCTGGTCGATAACAAGGCAACATATCCTATAAAAACCACCCATCCTATACAACCTTTGAAAACTCGAATCGGGATCATAGGATCGATGGTTTAAATTTGCACTTAAACCCTCCCACCATTAGCTTTGCTAATCTGTTTTTACATAAAACTCCCTACTCTAATCACGTTAGCCAACAAGGCGGGCGCGCGGCGACCCTTGAGGCGGGGGTGGTCTCGATCCACGAGGCGATCGGCGGTCCTTCAGGTGGGCAGCGGCCTCTTCGTTCTCTAATCGGTGCGATCGGGACCAGGACCGGTTGTTGGTCGACGTGATTAGAGTAGGGAGTTTTCTAAAAAACAGATTAGCAAAGCTAATGATGGGAGGGTTTAAGTGCAAAGTTAGGCCATCTATCTCTGTGACCACCGATTAGAGATCCTAGGATCCCGATTCGAGTGTCCAAAGGTTACATAGGATGGGTGGTTTCCATAGAATATGTTGCCCGATAACAAGGCTACTGTATATGTTTGTGCTGCGTTTCTAAACAAGGGAAAGAAATGACACAGATCCTGGCACGGGTTTGATTTCTGCATTGGACCTGGTAGTTGTGCCAAAAAAAAAGTTAAAATTCGGAAACTTTGAAACATGGCCATATGGCGTTTGTAAAGCAAGGCCACAATCAAAAGCCCAGTGGACAGAACCCATATAGCGTATAAAGGAAATGGACTGATCGATTCCAAAAAAAAAGGTTGCCGTAGCGGAGTTGGGCTGAAATGTACAGTATCCCAGATTGGACGCCATGGTGGCATGGTCCATCTTGCGTGGATAAACCTCCATCGGTGAATGAGGCGCGAGCGCCACGATCCATCACGGTGCGGCAGGGCGAGCCCAAGCCCAAGCGGCGAGGATCGTGCGATGCGCAACCGCGCTGCCAGTGCCAGGCATTTGCAGTTTCAAAAAAAAAGAGATAATAAATAAATAAAACGCTGCGAAAAATGAAAAAACGCCGCGAGACGCTGCGGAGGGGAGCAGTCCGAGGCAGCACTGTTCCGGTTCGGAACCTTGCAATTCACTTATTTCATGTCATGTATAATATGAAATCTATGTACCTTGGCTCTTCTATCCGGAAGCGGCACTCTTGCGTTCCAATTCCAAGAGAAGTGCCTGCATGGATATGGCTTTGATTCTGAATTCCAGACCAGGCTCAGTCTAAGTGATCAACTGTACACCAGATAAAACAACACTAAACCTTGCTTACAACCAAAGCAATACCCGCAGGCGTGTGACAGAGCCCGAGTACCACAACACGCCCCTGATAAATGACTGCGCGTACTGGAGCGAAGAAAAGAAAACCACATTGAAAAAGCTCACGCTGAGCAGATGCCCACGGCCGAACATAACTTTTGATCGTCTGCTCCCTGTTCTTACCTCACGAGTCATGACTTCCATCAATTGGTGTCTCCTGAGTAGATCTCACCTCTCACGTGCAGCGTGCACCAAATTCAATCATGCACGCTGCGCCGTGAACGCTCTCGTCCCGCAGTGACCCAGTGGCCCTGCCCCGAGTCCCCGCGATCACCGCCGTGCCCCCATCTGATCACCCGGACACTCCCCTCATCACGCCGGTCAAGATCTGCCTTTCCCTGTTCTCACCTGCTTCTCCATCTAATCCTCCCCGTTTTAGCAGCTACAAAAACGGTGTGTCCCACACCGGCAATGGTCGCTGGGCCGGCACGGCTATATAACACGAGTGGGCGCGCGCGGAAAACCTCACACTGACCCACTCACTGCAGCGCCGAGTTCCAGTGTACACCGTGTCCGCTGGTGGTTGCTGCCACCGACGCTTCTGTTCCATGATGGCTTCCTCTGCCCGCCACCTCGCCCTCGTCGTGGCCGTCCTTGTTGCCGTGGCGGCACCCCGTGCCCGCGCGGACTCGTGGGGCGCTGGCCGCTTTTTCTTCAGCAAGACCACGCGCCCGCAAGCCGCTGCCGTCGACGAGCCCGCCGAGAAGGCGGCTGTGGGCGCCACCGGCACCAGTGCCGTGCCCGGAGCTGACGCGGCGGACCCCAACAGCGCCACGGCGGCGTTCTCGCGCCCGTCCACTGGTGGCAGTGGCGGCCGCGGGTACGGGCTCTACGGCCGCCCCGAGGAGAACTTCCCGCCGGACTACTTCCGCCGCGGCGTGCACCGCAACGCCGAGAAGTTGACCACCACGGGCAACGCGCCGACTACGACGACGAATGATGCTGACGAGGCGGCGGTTCCGGTGGGAGGCCGAGTCGGCGAGCGTGCGGAGGACAACGGCAGCGGCAGGGGCCGGGCGCCGTGGACGTACGACAACGTGCCCACTCCAACGAGCACCGTGGAGACGGTCCCGGTGGGAGGCAGAGGAGGAGGAGGCGAGCGGGCCGAGCCGTTCGAGGAGGACAACGGCAGCGGGTGGGGCCGGCCGCCCAAGGTCTACCGCTTGGCCGGCGCCGAGGGCAGGCGGCCGGAACAGGAGGAGGAGCAGCGCGGCAACGACTTCGGGATGAGCGACACGAGGCTGTACCAGAACGGCCGGTACTACTACGACGTGGACGCCGGCCGGTACGGCTACGGCCGCGAGTCCAACCCCGTGCGGACCACGCGCCCCGATCAGGAGTTCGCGGCCGGCGACAGCCGCGGGAGGTTCTACGGCAATGCGGCGGCCGGTTACTACCGAAACGGCAACGGCAACGAGTTCGGGAACGGCGTGATGGAGAACCGGAACGGGTTCCAGGACGAAGGGCAGAACGGACGGTACATTCCATGACCGGAATGAAGCGTTTGTACCATGTGTCGGTAGTGAGTTTCTACTATAGTTACTAGTGGTCGTGTCATGTCGTTTGTCGCATCTCCGTCGCAGAGTAAACTCGCATGTGCTGCCGCTAGCACTTGGGGTTCAGCCAGCTGAACTTGTTCAGTGACGCAAACCGTGAATAAGTTATGTACGGACCATGGGAATGCCTACTGTTACTAATGTAATCAACATCGCAATTGCTCACCAGTGTTACCACTATTCATCTGTGCATGGGTCCAACAACGATGACTTGGAGGTTTCGTCCTGAATCCTGATACTCCAGGTTCCAGCAGTCCAGCAAGGCGGCAACGGCCACGAGACAACGAGTTACCGGCAGTACGGCAACGGCGACGAGTTCGGGGAAAGGCGTGATGCTTGATTTGCCGCTAGCGCTCGTGGTTGTTCTGTGAATAAGCTGTGTAGGGACCACGGAATTCACACCGCAATTGCTCATCAACCTTGCCAGTACAGTATTGTACCACTCCATCAGCAATGATGAATTCAGTGTTCGTCCTGATGCTATAGGCTCCGTGTCTCTGTCGCAGAGCAATTCCGCACCGGTCTGCCCCAGGTTTGCCGCTACAGCCTGGGGGTTCAGCCAGAGTGTAGTACTACTAATAATTTGGGAGTGCACTTCCTCAGTGACGCAACCAAGTCAGTAAGATATGTACGGACAACGGAATGCCTGCTGTTACTAAACTGCAGTCACAACGCAATTACACACCCACCTTACTATAGTACACGGGTCCAACAATGATTAATCAAGGGTTCGTCCTGATAGGCACGACTGGCATGGCGCATATAATTGTGCGCGACTTTAATTTGCTCTGTTGATCTCTGTTCAACGCACTTGAGTGTTAAGTCTCGCTGCTGTTGACAGCGTGCAATTATTGACGGGGTGGTACAAATATTGACGCTATACGTCGATAGATGCATACCACAGTGACCAGTACCTCGCAATAATGTCAGCAGGCAAAAGACATGTAGGCCATAAACTCGACGAGCCACACCGTGCATGACCAAATTGTTGCCTTTCGAAGGACACTTGGACCCTTGTGGTTACACCAACCAGCGTCCCATTTACCGTGTACGCATGCACCTGCTGCCACTTTATTCGTTGCAACTGACCCATCGGTTCATTAAACACAGCAGCCCCATTTCCGGGTTCAGCTGAGGCCCTCTTCAGATATGAGCGCAATCGAGCTGCTGTTCAGCAGCAGTCTTTGGTGAGCTGTAAAATATGGCTATGGCTGTACGGGCTGGATTAGGCCGCTAACGAGGGCAACCGGAAGTGCTTTCCTACAGGCTAATGCGCAGACTTAACTTTTTTGTCCGGTAGTTGACGAGCATGGGCTCATGGACCACGCGAGGCAGGTTGGTACGACGCTGCCAATTGCCCAATTCCCTAACGCAGCGGACCGCTCGTTTCGCCGGGATAGCCGTGCAACTCACGTACCAAGTCAGACGAAATATGTTTGAAAAAAAATTCACGAAATCAGGGCGTGGGGCATGGACCGGCCGTGATACGAGGCTCGTTGGCGCACGGGCCGTCACGTTGCCAATCCAAAAATCTCGCGGCCTCATGTGTGGGCGTGGCCACGCAAAGAAACTGGGCTGAGTTTGCGAGCATCCTGGCCGAGCCCAGCATAGCTGTAGGGTTTATTGGCATCTCCCATTCCGCCCATCCTGCTATCCATCTACGCCTTCCGTGCCCGCCAGCACAACGCGAAAGCAGAGCACAAGACCCTGCTTCGCCGCCACAATGGCCGCCGCCGCAGCGAGATCCTTCCTCCGATCCAGCGCCCCCGCATCCGTCCGTGCCGCGGCGGCACGAACTGCCTCCCGTGTCGGTCCGGCTCCATTGCCGAAGCGGCTGCCCACCTCTGCTCCCCGCATCCTCCTCAGGTACGCGCGGTGTCAATTTTAGGGTCCGTGGCGGCCTGGCGGGCAATTGTATTTTTGGTCATCCATTTGCTTGATTTGGGTGGTCTGTTGATGTCCTTACTTTGGAATCTGTAGGTCTCCACTGGAGATGAGCAGCGCGTGCCTGGAGTCACTGATGCCTCTGCACAGCGCGACAGCTTCGGCGCTCATGACATCGCTTCTCGCTGCCCCGGCCTGCAAGGGTTTCGGTTGGCTTTCAGAAGGTGAATTTCCCTGATCTCAGTGACACTTTCCTTTCGGCTGGTCACATTTTGGCACCAACAACCTTTCTAAATTTTGGGCTGATTTAAAGTATCACTGTAATTCTATTTTTTGCATGTCTATCCCCGTTTGCTTCTTGACATAAGGTCAATTACTTTTGAAGTTCAAACATTGCACGGAACATCAACCTAATAGTATGTTACTGCATGACATATTTGGTTTCATTTGAACTGATAGGAGTTAACAGTGTTGTAACTAGACTGCCTAGATTTGATTGATGATGCGCACAATGGGTTATCCTATACACAACAATTGTGTTTGTCTACACCAGATCGGGTTTTGATCAATTTGTATTTCTTGGTTTCATCATTTCTGTTATATTATTTAAGTGTTTCTGAGTCGCACAAAATATTCTGTATCACCATTTTCCTACTTTAACAGTTTTGAGAATATTTACGTCATCAAGAGTCATCTGTGGGATGAACTTTCTCATGCAGTTGTTTTGTGGCACTGTGTTTTTCTTTTAATTTTAAAAAATTGCCTCAAGTCCCTATTCAGAACCAGAATGGAAGCCATACACAGTTTTGCAATTCAAAATTGAAATACAATAGTAAACAGTACTTTTCACGTTGAAACCAATCTTATACTTTCCGCATGGCCCTTGTTGTAGGTCAAGACGAAACTAGATGAACGTCAGGCCGAAAAAGGTGATTGAACATTAATGGCTAAATTCCATCACTAGTGTATGTGTCAGAATGATTTGTTGAAAGAGGAGACCACCATCATTTGTATTAAGAAACTTGCGAATAATAGAAACAACAGTAGAGAGTAGAATATGGATAAATGAATCTATGTGATGGATAATTCATTGTTTCTTGTATTTGACAAAACATGATAGGTCAGCAGTTGTCGCCTCTTGGAGCATGTTTTATTATGCCATGGCAAAGATTCCCATTGTGTCTTCCTTTTAGCAATCTATTGTTGAAGTTGTGGACCGTTTACACCAAAGTTATTTTGATGGAGCTTTCCTGTGGCTTTTGAAGTTAAATTGTTCATGATTTTAGTAAAATGTTGATAAATTTGAGTACAAGATCTTCTTGAACTACAAATTTGAAGAAAAAGGAATACTGATCCTTGTATATTGGCCCAGCTGGCAATGATGACGTGTGACAATATCTAGGTGGAACGTAGCAGGTTATAATCTCATCACCTCAACCTCAAATCTTCTGATCTGGTCAGATTTAAGGAACATTCATGTAGCCATTCCTATCAATTTTCCACACAAGATGTCCTCTGTGCCAGTTGATTTTGATAGGAATACTTGATAACTAGTCTAACACAATAAAGCACTTTCTTATTTATTGCACCAACTGTTTGTTTTCTTGACCCAGTGTATATCTCTATAGGCCTGTGATTAGTGCGATGGAGATCATCTTGGATGAAGACTAGCCCATGCTGTGTCCTTGCCATCTATGTGGCCTTCGTTTATTTTTTTTTCCTCCATCATGAATAAATTCATGGATAGATCAAAAGTCTACTTTTTGAATGAATGACATATCAAATTAGCTTTTATTGTTTACTTTTATGGAGTCAAAGAGCTTGAGCTCAGATTATTGCATTCTATTTGTAGATGGATGATTTGTCGATGTTGGAGCCTGCTGTGATGGTAGCTGGTCTGGATTATGGACTCTGACCGTCGTCTCATTTAACATATTTTGTGCAATTGAATTCCTGGCTTGTACAAGCATTTAGTTAATAGTACCTGAGATTCTCTGGCGCTTATCTAATGAATGTGATCTTCCTGAATCACTCTGCTTGATGTGTATGATCTGGAAGGAATAAATTCAATCAGAACGTTAAATTTTCTTTTGCCTTCCATTTTTGGCACAGGCTAGCACGATTATTTGCTTTATGAACAATAGCTTGGTCACTGTATCTGCATCTCAGGTAGCTTTGGCGCACCCGTCACCCATCTTTAATCACTATATGTGACCAGCTTTAACGCCATGAATGTGTCCGTGTATTGGAATTAAGATTTAAAATGCAGAATCAAATTTCTCCACAAACGCATCAATCCATTTGGAAGAGCTTATGATGCATATGTATTAACTGCTCAGAACAGCACAGTAGTTCATACAATGATAATCCGTCAATCCATTTAGAAGAGCTTAATGATGCATCAGGGTATTAACTGCTCAGCATAACATGATAGTTCATACAACCATAACGCTGCAGCAACTAATATCTTGACAGACAAAGCGATAGATAGGAGGGAACTTGCACTAGTTGAACCCAAAAGCTCTAAGCCACTTCCGCATCTCCATCACCTTCTCTTTGCGACAATGCTATATGTAGAAGTTTCTTTTTTAGCAGGCGCTCTGGTGACATCTGGTTAACACAACCTTCACTCTTCAGAAACGTTAACAAGCTCATACTCCACAAGTGACAGGTTATTGTCCTCCTTCACATTGAAGCTTGTTGGTTCAGTTACTTCGATGCGGCCCCATTTGTCCACAGCAAGCCTCATTGAACCTTTGAACATATCAATCTTTGCATTGCGTATAATAACAGTGTTGTCAGGCTTCATCAAGTCAACTGTCAAAAGGCATGCACTTAATTAGATATCACTCAAGTATAACCATGCCTCAATTGATCTAAATGACAATTGAGCTTTACGTAATAACAGTTGAGAACGAATAATTTTGAATTGAGGATCTAGAGTAGTGGAGTTTACAACCCAAAAGAGTATGTAAGCATGCAAGGTACATTCACTTGCCATATTATAATTTACAGAGTATGCTTACCATCACAAACAACACAAAATTAAACACAACTTTAGAAAATATATGTGCATTTAACACACTATGAATTGCACATATTAAAATTTTGAGATAGTACTTATGGCCAGTAACGTAATGATGTTTTATAAGAAGATTTTACTTGGGGGCTTATGCGTGTACCCATGCATAACGAGTGGGTGCGGGGACTTTGTGATGCTACCTTCAACTAGTAGTGTTGTAACCATGGATTGAAATCCCGGTCGGAATCCGGCCGGTTTCCACGGATTCTGGGAATCCCGGTCCGGACCGGGACGACCAGGATTCCGGGATTCCGGACGAAACTGGACCTGGATACTGTAGCAATCCGGGATTCCGGTCCGGTTTCACCGGGATTTTTTTCCGCTACAGTCCGGGATTTCAATCCATGGTCAGTGCTTCGAGCAGACATATGTATCATAATTAAACAAAATGGGTCATCAACAAGAGCTAAGCAATATGCACCGATTTTCCATCTTTACTAAAATTAGAACAATTAAAGCACCAAATCCATTTTAACGCATGAATCAAGACCAGATACACATTGGCTTAGCTTTTGAGAAAATAGAATCTTGCACCGGACATATTCAATAGAAGAGCACATGGAGGTCATACTTGCACTGTGAAAAGAAGAATGTACATAAAACACCAACAAAGATTTAAACTAAAATTTTAACAGGGCACCAACAACACTGGTTGGACATCACAGGTCGAATGTATCTCGATATCAAAATTAAGATCTTCTCAATGGAGTTACATGGGTCATAGCATTGTTAGTTTGCACATAACAATGCTAACTATTATGATAGGAGGTTTCGCTTAGTATAAACTCCAATTTTTTGTTGTTGTGCTGAACGATGTGATATGATAACAAAAATAATTTCAAAGATAAACACGGGCACCAATGTATCAATGAAATCATAAGCACAACGCTTCCACTAGATTCTTATGTCGCACGATTGCTCACAGGTCTCAAGTAAAGGTGCACGTCACCAGATAAAAGAAATATTACTGTAGAAAGGGAGAGCGGATGGTACCCTGCTCGTTGCGGGCCGTGAAGAGGATGCAGCCGGTCTCGTCGCCGATGAGGCACTCGGCGATCCTAGTCGGGCGCACCACCGGGCCGGCGGCTGCGCCGCCTGGACGGCCCTTTTGCAGGACGGTCTTGGAGCTGAGCACCTTGGCGACAAGCGTGTGGCCGGCCGTGCCGGGCTTGAGCTGGTCCACTTTGACGAACACCGGCTTCCGCTTCCCCGCCGCCGCCGTCGCCATGGAGTCTAAGCACAGAGACGACGCGAATGGCAGAGATAGGAAATGGATCAGAGGGTGCCCAAACCCTAGATGGGAGAGGATTTAATAGGGAGGGTTGATCGAGGAGGCCACTAACGATGCGGCGGAGTTGTTAAATCAGAGACGTTATCACTATCAGAGCCAATAGGATAGCTCGGGCCTATATTACCAATTTTTCTCCTCCTTTTTCAAAAGGTAAAGAAAAGGTTTTCATCATTGGAGAATACGGTCTTATCTTAGCCATAAAATGCCGCAAATGCCGCCCGTCACTGAAAAAGTTCTCTTCTAGATGTCTGACAACGTGTCTCTTGATCGTCAAACCTGCTATCTGAAGCTGAGCTAGCTCGAGGAGTAGCGCGCCTGCACGATGAACGTGAAATTGCAGCGCTACGCGGCCGCTACAGCCCAAGACGGCAAAAGTGTCACGAAGGCATGCACGCACGATCGATCGCGGCAGTGCACGGAAGGGCGCACGACGTTCTTGGCTTGCCGTGGAGAATAGAATACCGGCATACCGCAGACCCGGTGGCCGAGAACGAGGCTTACATAAACAAGCAGAAACCAGCACACGGTACCTCAATCTGGCACCGGTTTTCCCGGGAAAGGGAGAGCTCATTTGATAGGTCACTTCCGGGAGAATCCCAGTAAAATTCTCATACTTTGAGCAGGGCAATCTCGTTGACACAGCCTTTGCTACTGCAAGATGAAGTTTCCAGCCAGGTCAATTCACAAACAATTTGTCAGAGCTCACTAGGAGGTGCTGCAACACAATCAGCTGCACAGAAATAGCTCTACCAAAGCCCGAATGTACAAAAAATGAATAGCTACATTACCAACGGATAAATCTGGACAACTAAACTAGATAGCTAAGAGCTACTGAAAAGTTGAATTCGGATCTAAGCTATATCAGTGAACAAAGCCATCCACATTGAACTGGGAAGCTGTACAGAGGTGATCAGGAGCACTGCTAAGCTGAGTCCACGAGAGTCCAGTTGAAACCTGCCAAGAAAAAACTCGGTAATCAGCGCTCAGCAATGCACATCTGAAACCACAATAGTTTGGGCCCTGCTATCAGAAGAGTTATTGTGTAAGGTACACGAGGATGTTTTGCTGCTCTTGCCAGGTCATAATGCAACGATTATGTTGAGGTCTATATGAATTTTCAATTCTTACACGAAGGCACAAGCATAACTATTGTGCTATCATGATGCAGACTGTAAAAAAAATTGCAGTCAAGAGAAGCAACATATTTAGCGGTGGAGATACTAGAGATTCATTGTAAAATTGCAGTCAAGAGAAACAACGCACAACAGTGATGCATGAAGATTGATCTATAAACTATGCTCTTACTCTACAAAATGCAAAGAGGACATGAGTATTCTCAAAGTTTATTGTTAAGTACCTTAAGATGTATTTGGCTTTTTGCCAGCAAGAATGCGGGATATCTGGAGGCCCCTGCTGAAACCTTCATTGAAGAGTACCCTTGTCTGCATTTCTTGAAATCCTGGCATCCAGGATAGCAAAGCAACTGGTGCCATAACCATCACCCCAAGGAGTATCTCATACAAGCGTGCCACTGAAACAATACTGTCCCACACCACAGTGGATTCGATAAATGGCCTAATAACTTGAGCAATTGAAATCAGTCCCCAACCAGTAGGAATGAATGCCAACAGGCTAGTGAAGATGTCAATGATTTCAAACGGTGTGAACTCCAAAAATATTATCAGCAGTAACACTGCAAGAATGATGACTGCAGTTTGCACAACTCGGTAGTACAGGTGCTGTTTTGCAGCATACTTGTCTCGAGCATAGGACATTAGGACAAACACACCAAATATCACTGCCACACATATCCAGGAAAGCAGATAAACAGCAATATTCTTGCTGTTGTGCGCTATCTTCAGCTGGTATACAACCCCATACTGGAAAAAGAAGTACCTGAGATCTAATAGTATTTCCAAAATTTTCCCCCAAAGACCAGTAGTCCGTAGGTGATCTTGCTCCTCATACCACCACACTTCCCAACTCTGCTCAGCCTTAGAAAAGAGACCGCCAGGATACCAGATCCAGTTCATGAAATCTTCAAAATCATACACAGTTTTTAACCAATCAAAGCCAGACGGATTAAAAGCAAATGGAGCCATGACCCATGAAACCACCAGAAACCAGCTAGATATATTCATGATTATGTAAACAAGTGTATTCTTGGCGATGACACTGTGAACAGCATAAACCGTCAATATAATTCCAAGCTCAATTGCCTTTATAAAGTGACTCCTCGCATAGAGCCTGTAATTTTCAGCAAAACTCTTGTGCTGCACAACAAAACCACGTCCAGTAGCACGGTACTTTGCACCACCATGAAGGATTGTCCGGCCATAGTAATGGCTCTTGGTTCCCATTGAAAACGTGTAGAATAAAGATGCAAAATTCATTTGCATTGTGAAAAAATCCCAGATAGCAGGCAGGAAACCTTGTTCAAGAGAGTTTTCTATGATCATTGGCAAGGCAGTGAAGAGCCCAAGCTGTATAACGAACTGCTGATTAAGCACAGTACCCAAGGCTTTATTGTTAGTTGAATTTGCACTGCCCTGAATACCAGCCTCGAGACCACTGAGGGCTAGATACAGGCGTCCCCAAACAAACGTGTAAACAGTCAAGACTACCATCATTGTGTTGAAGTAGAATCCTACAGTTGTGTAAAACACAGAAAGCATACGAAAGAAGTCCAGTCTATGACCGAGTCTGTATATATCCCTACTTAAGGTCTGTTCACCATTTCCACTGGCAACCTTAGCTTCAAACATTGATATCTGATTGAGGCCAACATCACGCCCCTTACCAACCTGAATGTACTCATGGTGACTAACATTGCCACCACGCAGGGTACAGTTGAAGCCTGCGAATATGTCCTCACTGATATTGATTACTCTCGATGCCTTACTTATACCACCCCGGGTCAAAAACCAAAGGCGGTCAAATACATCAGGATGCCCATAGTGCATGCGGACCTTCAATGGGCTGGCTAGGACACGCTGGCCAAGTGTAACAAAGCTTGTCTCCTGTGCAGACATAAACCAAGCAAGTGAAGAGACAGATCCTGTGAAAACATGTTCCCGAACTCCCAGAAGTGTTGGTTTTCGGCTCCCATGATAATAGTTGTACTGCTCTAAGAGGTTCCGCATTTTGAGGGCCTCCTCAAAATAGTTATCCTGGTTCATGTCAATTGTTTGAACGGCATCACCTCTTGTGAATATAATGGCATGGTTTTGATTTTCAGGTTTACCTTCCCCTAGTTTTAGTGGACCTGGTAACCTAATCCTATAAATCTCAACCTCCTTCTGTAAAACTTGGTCAAATTTTACTAGGACAGAATAATATTGGGTATATCCCTGCTGATGGACCTCATCAACATAGGCAACACGGAGGGCCTCATTTTTCTTCATAAGAGTCAGAATATCGTCAGCACGTTGATCTTTAGCATTTTTCTGGTTTCCATATATCTGGCAAGCGACCACATAAGTGTACTTCATGAGAACAGCACCATCTTCTTGGCCTTTAAACAATTGACTGACAGTACTAGCTCCTCTGTTTAACCTCCTTTGAGGACGTCTCTGGAAACCACCATTCATGTGATGCACATCATTCTCATGCCTAACTGAACCAAAGGATGCAAGCTGTTTTGTCCCCTCCGTAATATCAACCTCAGAGGCAGTGTCAAGAAAAGCAAGCATCTTGAGAGCCCTGTGGTAGTACATCATTCCCCTAACAGTCCGTGCTAAGGTCTGGCCTCTATATGAGGCCCAAAGTTTGAGTTCTTGAAATTTTGCAGCCCAAAGTTCGCTGTCATCAACCATTCCCTCCCGCCTCATGCGTTCCAAAAAATTTTCCCAATCATCTTCATATATCTTTTGGAGGTAAAACAAAATTGAGATACCATCTTCATTTTCACGACGAAGCTGATCTTTGCTGTACATCACATCCTCATTGTAGTATGGAGTTAAAACACTAAATGCCATCATCCTCTCAACTGTTGGAGCACGAGGCATGTTCATGAAGAGGGAGTTGCTGAAGAAAGTTATACGCCGTCGAGCCTCAGGGTTCTTTGGGACATTGTTCATAGAATCCCTGGAAGTAAGAATTGTATGAAGGCGTCTCACCTGTTTGTAGAAACTAACATCATCATTTTCTGGGCATTTTATGGCATTCTCAAAGAGAAGCCCAGATTCATTATCTCTTGAAGGTGCTAGCCCTTCTTGCCTCAGCTGGTTCATGTCCTTCTTTTTGTTGGAAAATCATGGATTGCAAGAACATAAAGAGTCTGCAGGGTATTAACTATCTTGGTCAGGTCCTTGTTCTCCTTTAGCAGAAGTTCAACTAAGGTGACCACATGTGAGTGGATTTCAGGTAAATGCTTAAGCTTGTATTCTTCAGTGAATCTACCACGCTCCAATGCAGAATCAAATGCAAGGAACAACTGATTGATAATAATATGCTCAACATATTCCACTTCAATAATCTCCAGCAGTAAATGGCGTATGCTGTCATAAGCTTCAACCACAGCACATCGCCTATACTCACTGTTACATATCTTCATCCAATGAGTCCTGTCATCTGCAACCAGCTCATCTGCCTGACTGAGAGCAAGCAGCAGCTCATTGTTTAGCAGGAAGCATGGCCATCGTACCACACGAATTTTCCACATAACTGGTGGCAGTTCAAGAAGTTCAACTTCTTTGTCACTAATGATGTCTTCTTCCCTAAATGTCTGGATAATCTCATTCCAAATCAGCGCAAACCTCTTAGCTTCAACCTCATTTCCTTCTATCTTCCTATATGGTCTACCAAAGCCGTACCTCAGCTTCAACCGATTGATAGCATCATAAAACTTGCTTCGGAGGCCACCACGCACAGCATCCAGGTGCTCCTCTGGCATCAAATTAAACTGCATTGCACTTGCGAAGAATTGGAACCTCAAGCGTAGCTGCTCAACACTGCGAATCTCCCCAGATGTGAGAACAGCCCAACAAGTGCCCCAGTAAGTGATGAGAAAACAGCATACCATATCTGGATATCCATAAGATAAATAAGGACTACTGGGGCCCATAGCAAGATTACAGCAATCCGCTCTGTATGAGGCATAAACTCAAACCAGTTACGCTTGATGTCATGGAGGCTGACTATTGTCTTTGTGGGACCAACCATCGGCTTAATCTGGAGGAAGTAGCTGAAACTGAACTTAGCAGCAAGGAGGAGCACCCAAAATATGGAATATTTGATGTTATCAATGAGGCCCTCCCTCACACCGCGGCCAACAAATGTTCGGGTCTGGAACCACCAGGTAAGCACATATAGAATTCGCCAGTTGGTTTTCTCCAAAACATTCCGAATCCAAGGGACGATGAAAAGGACAACTGCAAGCACCTGCGGGATGACAAACACAGCAACTGCCTGGAGGTAATTCAACACCCTGGCATCGGCAGAAAAGACCACCTGCGGTCACGCCATCGCTGATTCCACATCCGCACATAGAGCACAATGAATGTGATAGTCCATCCAACAGCAACAAGTGCCTTGAGCAACATCCGAATACCAAGCAATGTAGTATCCCTCCTCACGAGACTGTATTGAGTGCCTGCATCAAGCACTGCCTGCACAATGCGCAACCCAGCCCAGGTGATGAACACAGACAGCACACGGACCTGGATATCACGGTGGCTCAGACTATCCCACGGCGCATGACCATCCCATGCAACGATCATCGCCGCCTGAAAGAACAGAATGAGCATCACCCATACCCGATCGAAGCTACGGTACACATTCCAGAATGACCTCTGCTCAACAAAACCAGTCTTGCCAATGCGCCCAGCCTTCCCTGGCTCTATAAAAAAGCTCCTCGCCGGAGAAAGTGGCCACTGGAGTACGCCTGAAAACTCTCCGCCTCCAAAAGTACTCATTCACATCATCATAATTTCTCCACGCGGAGTGCGGCTTGGTCCCATTCCGGCTGAAGTCCACCTCACCTTTGAGCACATTGTAAATCGGCATCACAACCTTCTCAAGGAAAGCATCCTGACCGCACACCGCTGGAATAGCTGGCCGCCCTGTCTCGATATCAATTGACTGGTCCATGACATGGCTTAGGTCGAGCGCCATGTAGTGGAAGATGTAGCAGAGGCACTCTGGCATGAACCTCAAATTGGCCGCCTCACCCCAGATGAGCAGGTAGAGGGCGGTGTAGAGTAGGTCGCGGCGGATGTCAGGACCGACCCCTGACCTCCGCGGCCGGCGCTGGGCACCTGGATGTGCGGCTTCTGGCCAAGGTAGGAGCACCAGGAGGTGTAATTCTTGAGCAGCTTCTTCCGAATGCCTCGCGCGATGGAAAAGTGCAGCACGTCTGCGGGGTGGTTGGCCGGGAGGGTGCCGGCGGCGCGGAGCTGCGCGTTGGCCAGGAGGAGGACGAGGTGCTCCCGCTGGTTGCGGACGTTGTGGAGCTGGAACCCGAAGGTGGCGCCCAGCCAGTCGAAGAGGTCGGCGCGGTGGGCGTCCCAGGCCCGCACGAGAGGCGGCGGCGGCAGGTCCGCCGCGTGCGCCAGCGCCTCCACCGCGGCGCGCACCTCCGGGAACCGCAGCGACGGGTGGTCCCCGTGCATCACCACGTCGTGGATCGGGATGATGTTGTACGCCGCCGGCTCCGGATATCCCCCGCCGCCGCAGCCGCAGCCGCGGCGGCGCGGCGGTTGCGGAGAAGGCTCATCTCTCACGGAGCTGCAAGGAAAAAAGAGTAGGCGTCAGTACCCTAGCCCCAGTGACGACTGGTAAGTGCGAAATCAAAATTCCATTCATGACGGAGCAGTACATGGCAGCGACGGCGGCAGCGGCAGCGGCAGCAGAGGACTAGGGGGAGATTGCGATGACGAGATGCAGTGGTGATGTGGGAATCATGTGGCGAGCCGCCGCTTGCGTTTGTTCGCTTCGGCTTTTCCGTGGCGGCGTTGATTGAGCCGTTGAGTGAAGTGTGAGGATCCGCACGCGAGCTCGAGGGGTTGGGTGGGTCAGAGGGTGGGGTTTGCCTTGCTTTGCTTCGCTTCTGGGATTTCTAACCAGACATGCGAGGGGTGCTTAGTGTTTCTGTGCGCTGTATTTCCCTGTGAGATAATGATGACCACGATGACTGACTGCCAGAAGATCTAGATGGAGATGATGAGCTAGTGAACAATTCGGTGCTTAGGGGGTGAGTTTCACCAATCTTTTTCGAGCAGGTTCCGATTCTAGGTTCCGCTCAATCTCTCTGATGAGGTGTGGAGAAAAAAGTGTGCACAGAAGCGTAAAGGGCAGGAGCTTGGGAGTTTAGGTGCCATAGCAACCGAATGACAGCTGGTGGCATTTTCTTTTTGAAATTCTAGTGAACTTGTTTGCAGAGATTACAGTGTTTACTGGTACTAAATGGACCTTCTTGACGACAATTCCATGGGCTTGATTAAAAGGGAGCTTAAGGCAGTAGAACTTTTGAATAAGGTGTTAAGGACCATTTTAAAATCGAGGGCCACATATCATAGGAATCTCTTACTTTTTTACTGCCACTTTACTACATTTGGAAACATTTGGGTAGATGGTGTTCACGTGTCGTGTTCCCCCACTTAAAAATGCTGTCAAAAGTGAGTACTCCTATTAGTACAGTATTAGCAGCTGCCGGAACAGTGGGCGTCGTATGATAACTTCAACGATTTCAAAGCGATGAAGAATGAACAAATTCATAGAGAGAAGGCAGCACAAAAGCCTGAACTGAGGGCGATTGCTTTTGGGAAATTACCTTTTGTGACTAAGCGACACTTGTCGCAGGGCATTATGGAGCGCCCTAATCCCTTCTGTTTGAAGCTCTTAACATGCCTTTTGTTTTGCTTTCACTAAACCTGCGCTGTCAGCTTTGGCACGGCACTACTAAGATAATGAAAAAGACCAGGCGTCACTATCATCTCTCACAACGGGCAGGGCGATGCGGATAAAGACCAATTTTTTCTTCAAAAACTTTAATACAAAATCCAGTCCATATCTCTGCCATTTTTCAACAGAGAAATTTTCTAAACTCAATCTATCTCACTGGAGATACTAGTAGTACAAAGCATGGTTTCCAGCGTAATCCTCGCATCAATAGGCTATTTGTAACTCGTGAAAACGAACCGCTTCCCGTACAAGTTCCGCAGTCTAAACAGACCTTAAAGCAGATGACATCTGCAGTACTACCATTTGTTTCCAGGCCTCTAAAAATTAGACGGGTCACATCAAAGAGAATCTTACTATTTAGTAGTATTTTTATTAATTTAATGACAAAACCTATGTCACGACCCCTCTAATTTGCGAGACGAATCTAATGGTCATAATTAATCTATGTTTTGCTACAGTAATGCTACAGTAAACATCTTCTAATCATACCTTAATTACACTCGTTGGATTCGTCTCGCGAATTAGATAGAGGTCTGCAATTAGTTTTGAGATTAGACTTTATTTAAGTACTTTAAAATGACAAAATTCTTTCGATATGACCCTCTAAAAATTATATGCCTGGAAACGAACGCACCCTAAAACGATACTGAACGTTTGAATTTCTCTAATCCCTCTGTCCTCTGAAGACCTGAACTACTCCGGGGTACAGTGTACGTTAACCAGTGGTAATTGTTTAGTCTGTGGTTGGTTGATTGCGTCTTTTTTTTTTGATAACTGGTTGATTGCGTCTTTGAACCAGCATGACGCAGCCGAGGATCAGCGCAGCAGGGCTAAACAACTGCGGGCGCTGCTCGGAAGACAAACAAGCCGCGGCGCACGGCTTGAGGGTACTGCTACTACCAGTGGGCAGGTGGGTGGATCCGCTGCGACCACTTGGACCCGCTTGACCACGCGCCTCCGTAGTCGCTTTTCCGTTTCCCCATGAACATGCCTGCCCGCCCGCCCGGGCAGCAAATGCGGATAGCAGAGTCGCAGCTATACCTATGTGGCTGAATCATGGGCCCGTAAGAATGGAAAGTTGAGGGCATGGCTTGTGTGGGGTCCGGAATTCAGTGCGATACCAGGTCGAAGCCCGGTACAGTTGTGGTGGTGTAGACGAAGGCGCCACCGGCACCGGGAACGGCACCGAAAAGCTGGCGACATCCCTGGTGTGATTGACACGTTTCCGTTTTGAAGGGCACCCGCGTTAAGCCGCCGCCGGACGAGCGAGTGGGAGGACCGTACTTAACGGTAGTGCCACTAGGCTCGCTCGGATTCTCGCTCAGACGGACCAGATAACAGAGAGACGGTAAAAATGGAGATGGTAAGTTAGAAGACAGGGGAGGCAGAAATGGATTCTCACCCTAGGTAACCGACGAGCGCAGCCGCCTCCGCCCCGGCGATGAGACGGCTCTCCGTCTCCGGTCGAGATTCGAGAGCCTTCGGCCTATGCTTATCGTTCGCAACGGCTGACTGTTAAGTGAAACGGAAATCGAAGAACGATGGGATAACGCATGGAGGGATAGCTTTTATTCACAGAAGAATCGAAATGGACTGGCTCAGTTACCGGCGTTTGGTTTCCAGTGGCTTCGCTCCTTCTCACCCCTGCCGCACGGTGAAAATAATTTCCTTTGTGATGCGCTATCGCCCACGTATCTACGCTGGCCGCTTGGCGTCCTTGCAGCACGTTAGCATATCAGATACGTTTCGCTGGCACCGTGCGGAGCAGCAGATATGCTTTCATGCTCTTTCTGTGGGACCGCTATTCCGGGGCATCGTTTAAGTGAAGGAAAATCTGAAATCAAGTCCCTACTCCGACGCACTCTTCTGTCTTCTCTCGTGCCGCGATCCAATCCCACTGTGCAGTGCCAGTGTCTCCACATGCTCGATGACGCTGTAAAGAGATGCGCCCATACCCGATTGCTCTTTTTATGTAGTACTGATACTCTCTCCGTCTAAAAATATAAAGTATTTATTAACTTTTTTTGCGAGGAAGGTATTTATTAACTTTTAGTATCACGTTTGACAATTGGCCTTATTAAAAATTTTATAAAATTATATAAACAATTGAATTATATTTAAATTATATATAATAATAAAATATATCATAACATAATAAATAATATTTTTATAAATTTTTTAAATAAGACAAATGGTCAAACGTCATGTGCAATGGACGGAGGGAGTACTAACATGGTAGAAAGTAGAAAGATCAACCCAATCAAATGAAACTGAAAGAGACTTTGCACCGTGTCATCTCCTCTGTTGCCGGAACAGATGTTCGTGCTAGTGCAGCGAAAATCTGAACAAAAAAGCAGCTGAGTTTCTTTTTAAGGACAGGAAAAAAGCAGCTCCTTACGCCACTTTTGCTTGATCACACTCGCACAGGGATGGAGCTCAAGCAGGAGACAGGTTAAAAACATCCGCACGCCAGCCCAGGTTGATTGGGCAACGGTAAAGAATCGTCGCCTGACATTTCGCACGACGCATAATGACAAGAATGCGTGGCAATAATTTGATTTAGAATAGACCGAATATTCCAATGGACATTATACGTCTGTATTACACGTGCCGCAGCAATTATATGAAACTCAAGTCCCAATTATATATATGTACATCGTCTAGACAAGCACCACACGGCATCAACTCAAATTTATTTATTAGCTGCATGATAACGGTCATAAGGCACAACAGACAGCACGACGCCTGCCGTGGATCAAATCACCAGGCGCGAGGGGGTGCGCCGGACCCTGCTTCATTCAGCCTATCAAGCAATGTGTTGAAATCCAGTGGCTGGCCACTCTCGGTCATCCTCTGGATCACATTCAGTACCTGGTCCCTTGGATATCCCATGATGATCGCCTTCTCGATCACTTCTCCGTGAGGATGGCCACGCATCATATGTGACCCACCTGGGGGCATCTGTGCTGGCGGTGCTGCTGAAGCACCGCTTGGTGGATAGCCGTAACCAGTGCTGTACCCTTGCGGATTGCCCTGTGGTGGAGCATATTGCTGAGGGCCGGCATAGGACCCTTTGCTTGGAGGTGGCCCAAAGGACCCCTGACTAGGTGGGAGTTGGTGCCTTTGCATGTTATGCTGCGGAGGTGGCTGAGATGGTGGCATGCCAGGTGATCCATATGAATATGGCACTTCAGAACGGCTCCCACCTGATGAAGCAACAGTGCTGTATTGTCCTTGCAAAGCCACATTGCTGGGCACAGGTTCAGGGTTGGGGTTCAAAGGCTGGTGGGGTGGATAATGAGGGTAGTTCGGAGGAGTTTGAGGCCTCATCTGCTGTTGCACTGGAGGATGTTGCGGCTGCATTGCTTGAGGAGGAAGTTGAGGACTGGATTGTTGTGGCTGCACTGGTGGCGGAGGATACTGTTGAGCACTGGATTGGGTCTGCTGCACGGGATGTGGCGGAAACTGCTGAACATTGGTTAGTTGGGGATGGGGGCCTTGGGGCTGCTGCGTAGGTGGATGAAATGGCTGCGTCTGCGAGTAAGTTTGCTGTGGCTGGACCACTTGTGCAGGAGTTGCCTGGGAGGATTGCTGGTGCCATGACTGCTGGTAAGGAGGGTAATTATGTGACTGGGTTTGATTTGCTGTCTGAGGCTGTTGGGATGACGCATGGACTGGAACATCTTGAGCTGGGGGTCTTGCTGGTAAGTATTGCACTTCTGGTTGTACTTGCTGCCCCTGTGTATCCTGGACACCTGGAGCTTGGCGTTGTGGGTAGTAGACAATGGCTTGGCTAAGAACATAGCGATCCTGCTGTGGCGCAAGAGAACTAGAGGTTGCCTGTTGCACAGGTTGATCCTTGTACTGCTGCACTGGCTCAGAAGCTCTAGGTGCAAGTGATGTTGAGTTCACCTGATGAGGCAAAACAAGGGCCAACTGCTGTCCTGACGTATCTGGATTTTCTTCAAGCTTCTTAGGCTCAGAGAAAGATGGTGCTGGCACATCTTCCTTCTTTTTGGTGTATCTTGTGCCACTTGAAACTTGGCTAATTCCTTCTGCGCTTCAGCCAACTCTTGTTTGTCCCTAAGAATTTGAATAGACCTGTGCACCTGCATCATTTACAGTTATATAATAGAGTTAGAGCTATTAAGCAGCTGAATGTCCAAAGATCCATCACATGCGCAAACAAAACACTGAATGAAGTCATATGTGCGCAAATGGAACAATGAAAATAGAATGATCAACAAATAAAAGGGAAACTGTCTTCAGAGTTTGATATGATCATGCCATTATGGTGCATCTTATATATGTTCATGGTTACTAGGTCGGGTGGTATATGTGAGTAGAGGGAAGACAATGAAGCTAGTGAGACTAGTTTGTCAAGGGAAAGCAGATGATGTATTGTAATGCGCGCTGTTGTCCATACATTGTTCTCACGATACTTCTTGCAAAGAGAAACCCTCAAATTTGGCAGCTTAATGCTGAGAACAGAGATTTAAGAGGTTTATGCTCTGAAGATACGATCAAAACAAGACTAAACACATAGGCAAACAGTTGTATCCTCAAATACGACTAAATGCATGGTGCATGTACAGGTTGTGTGATGAAGCACAGAGCTGATCTAGACATTCAAGGAAAAAGCTTGGCATTCAGTTCAAAGAAAAGGACAAAGCTTCGCCAAGACGAATTAAGCCAACAACGGCCCGAAAAGTCAACAGACACATACTACTGAAAATGAAAAAGAGACGAGTCTATGTATTTATAAGTATAACTAAGCCAATGATCATACTGACACAAAATTTATTAGAAACTCTGGATGCTGAAACAGATAGGATGAACATATTGTCGAAGGTCTGTCCAGTCTTATAAACTAGCTCTAAATAGTATTTTACTTACTTCATGTAAATGCTTCTCAAGGGACTTCAATCTTTGATCAGTATCATCATGAAGCACATCACCTCGAAGTTCACCTATGGACCTCTCAAGCTTATAGCAATAGATCTCCAGCTGTGAAAGCCGACTAGTGATTCCCTCCAGAGACCGCAGCAGATTATCAGCATATTTTTTCATGCACTTCTCGACTGCAGAAAGTACATCCTCTTTGCCATAACTTTCTTGTTCGTAAACCTTGACATGTGGTCTGCCCAGTCTGCTTTCATGAAAATCCTGTTGTGAAAGAGAATGAGGGCACAGAAAATTAATACGATCACAAATATCCAATAATTTACTTGGCGGAATACAAAGCCTCATTACTACTTGCAGAATGGTAATTAGATAATTCCATTACAATATTTACAATATAAAGGATGCCAACAATATCCAGCTGGGTTTTAAAGTTCTCCCTCAAAATTTCCCACCTGGTATCAAGAAAATAATAGCTATGCTGACGTTATGACAAGAAACTTCACCCTCAAAATATCCTACCCAGCATCAAGAAAATACTAACATATGCTGAGGTTATGACAAGAAAGTTCTTAATCAACAATAAGTGGCTATTGATTTATCCAGTCACATAACATTTACAATTATATCCACAATCTGATGGGCCCCAAGGCACTAGGAACATATATATGACCAAATAACTATGGCTCTTTTCAAATATTGTTTGACAAAAGGTAGAAAATAAGGCTAAATAACACGTCAAGCTGGCAGCTCCAGTTTAAAACTGCAGATTTCTTGTGTCGTTACAGCAATAATAAGCAACGTAGTTCTGCATTCTGTTTATAAATTATCCAGGAAACAACTGTTGACCATAACTGCGTAGTTTCTAGCATGACAGAGGACATCACAATAAAGGGTCAAAATAATCAGACAATTAGCTTTGAAAATCATGAAGCATTACAGACAGCTAGATATATCAATCAGGCAAGGATTGGTGTACAAAGTAAAAGAACAACATAATTTTATCTGAATCGCAATGATAAATGAAGCAATACAAATCGAGTACAAGGAATCGAGTGTATCAAACCTAGCATAAACATAATAACAATCCGTGAACCCACGAAAGCTCCATCTCAGTGAGTTAACGAGGAGCTCGGTTTCATTCTCCCTGATTCTAAACTCCCAAATTACTTTAGGTTTTGTCAGAACGTGATACTACAGCATCGAACCACAATCGATCCCCACGCTTCCATGAAGGCTTCGCGCGCCAACAATACTGACAGGTACACGCAAACGGGATAAAGTGCCGAGGAACAAGGGGACTGATGCGGGCAGTTACCCTGTTGGCCGGATCGGGGCGCTTGGGCTCGGAGGAGGCGGCAGCGAAGTCGTCGTAGGAGCAGAGCACGTCGTCGCCGCCGAAGTCGAAGTTGATGGAGCCGCCTCCGCCGCTGCCGGAGCCGCGGCCCGGGGGCGCACCGGAGCCGGACATCAGGGGGCTAGGGTTCTGGTCGCGTTGCTTCGAGGAGAAGGGAAAGGCAGGTGTGGCGTGGTTGATGGGTTCTACTGGCAGGAAGGGAGGAGGAGGAACAGAGAACGACCAAGGATGACGACTTGGACGGTTTGGCCTTGTGCCGCTTGGGTGTTAATTAAGCAAAGATGCAAAGGCCTCTCGCCGTCTTTGAGACGATACGATAGGACTTCATTTTCTAACTACGAGGGCGTCCCCATTTTACGATGACCAACTTTCCTTTCATTTCAGCAGAACATACTTTTCTTGATAAATACAATATATACATAGATATTCATATGCTTATTAGGGTACTTACCTCTAGGAATCCACATCAGTGGCGTAGCTAGGATTTTACCATAGGGTATGCCACAAATATTTTTCCATATATACAATCCGGTCCGGTCGATATATAGAGTAATGGTACTATCCATATAAAATTCGGTAAGTAATTTATAAATTACAAAAATAAACATATCAAATGATAAATTCAATACTTAAGTTAAATGTTACCCATAATATAATAGAAATAGTCCAAATTGTGCACAAAAAAGTTCCACATACCTTATAATATAGTTCAAAGATGATTACAAGCCTACTTCTTGTTTAGCCTGCGCTTTCTAAGTGTCATGAAAGCCTGAATTATATCATCTTCATCCTCTTCAAAGAAAAATATCCCGCTCAATGAATGTGACAAGACAATTATCCAAAAGAGTATCACCCAACTTATTTCTTTTCTCATTTTTGACTAAAGCCAATGCAGAAAATACCCTTTCAACGGTTGCTGTCGCTACTCGTAAAATCAGTACCAATTTGAGAAGCAAATAAACCATATACTGTACTTAGTTGTTGGTCATCGGCGACAGAACACAAGGAGCAGAACAGAGATGACACCGGACGGATGGACGGGCCGAAGCCTTGCAATCACGCGATGCAGAAAGGATCAAAAGAAACGTCCTACGTGTGCGTTGGATTTGCTGTTTTTTTTTCATATTAATTCATGGGCTATATTGCTAACGGGCCAAAATCTACAGGGTATGCCATGGCCCACCTGGCATACCCCGTAGCTACGCCACTGATCCACATAAGCACAACCTACCCCTGCAAAGAAACTAACCAGCTCATTTACACTTAGTTTGCTATCAACAAAACATACAATTTACTTTTTTCCCCTAAGTCCAGGTTACTCACACGCAACAAAAATGAAATGAATCATTAATATCTAAGTTATTCAGTTTGTTAATCTCTCATATTGGTCACGCCTAATGTGCATCCTCATCGTTGGTCGAATGTACTCCCTCTCGTTCAATAATGTAAGGATTTGTTGTCTCCTTTGACCGTTTGTCTTATTTAAAATATTTACGTAAATATAAAAGTAAAAAAGATGTACTTAAAACATATCTAGAAATAAAATAAATTCTAACAAAATAAATAAAATGTTAATAAATTTTTGAATAAGATAAGTGGTCAAACATGATCTCTGAAAGTCAACAAATGCTAACATTTCCGGACTGGAGATAGTAGCGGCTAGAACCATGATTCTATTGTCAAAATAAAAAATGTAATACAGGCTTTTATCCGCTGTATTGTTTTTCATATGATCAGCCAAATCAATCTATCTTTCCATTTTTCTCCTTTTTGTCTTGGTTTTGCTCCCTCCTTTCACACTCTCACTCCTACATGTGGCAAGTGGCATACTACTAGCTGAGAGCCTGGGAGGCTGAGACCATTTCCGGGTCATTATGGGCTGTTGTGACTTTCGGCCTGAGTTCTTCGCAAAAAAAAAGGTCTTTCGGCCTGAGTTTTTTGAGTCGTTTGGGCTGTGCAGGCCTGAGTTTTTTGAGTCGTTTGGGCTGCACAGTAGTTGTTTGGGTCCACGACGTTAGGTGGACCAAATTCGAGTTAGTTTGGAAATCTCTTTGGAAAACTCGTTAAGCAACTTGCTTAGGTTCCCGCTCAAGCGGGTCAATCTTACATCCATGTCTGGATGCCAACGATTTTTTTCCCTATAAAATGAAAGAGACGTCCTATCTCTATGAGTCTGCACATAGCCTCACATTATTATAAATACGTAAGGCTGACCTTGATCAAGAGAGCATCAGTAAAAGAGATTATACGGAACAAAATCTGTTGTCAAATTTCCATTCATGAGAGTGGCAAACAACTTCAGTACCTTGATCTCTAAGAACCAGACGATATTCAGTAAGTCCATTTACAAACTGCTTGGGGGTAGAAGATGACCCCGATCTCATGATAAATTAGCGCTTGATGACACCAGGCCAGTAGATCATTTTCTGGCTTCGCCCTCGCAAACAAGCCGCCTGCCACCCGGCCGCGATCATTGTTCTGGCTTCGCCCTCGCAAACTTCAGCGCTTGATTACACCAGTAGATCATTGTCCCATCGAGGAACACCGAGAAGGGACACAAATACACGAGCACCGTCTGCCACCCGCGACCAGCCGCACTGATATGCAAGCGACTTCGAGCTACTAGCTAAGAAAAACTTGAGGCCGATCGATCATGCATATTGACGAGGTGTCCCATAGGGCCACAGCCATAGTACCTGCTGCTCACTCCGTCCGAGAATATAAGGATTTGTTGACTTTCAGTATTTCTCGTTTGACAATTAACTGCCTTATTTAAAATATTTATGTAAATAAAAAAATAAAGAAGATATACTTAAAATATATCTAAGAATAAAGTAAATTGTAATAAAATAAATACAATTTTAACAAATTTTTTGAATAAGACGAAAGGTCAAACGAGAAGGGCGAAAGTGAAGAAATCCTTATATTCTTGGACGGAGGGAGTAACTACGTAAGGCGACACGTGTCCTGCAATTTGGTTTGCATGGTTTGCGGGAGCCACCATGCGAGAGCGCAAACATACGATCAATTGACCTTTTGCTGGGCTGCCTCAACGTACTGCAATGCAAGCTTTTTCACCTTCTCACCTTCCTTGATCAGAAAGTTTGCATTTTTGGCGTCACGATGGAAGTGCATAACTTTGTCTGTTGTTTTCGCGACTGACCACCGGTATTGATCCACCGTAATCACGCCACTCTTGCAAAGCGGCCTGATGTGCTCTTTAACAAACATTTCAACCTGCATCAATCCAAAGAAGCAACTTAGAATGATGTCGATACGTGATATTGTGGTCCGTGCAACATCTACCGCTGTTCAGAATTCAGTGTCTAGGGTTAAACATGCAAGGAATGACAATAATGAGAGCCACCAGAAATGCAGGGTAACAATTACCTTCTTATATATGGAACTAGAGGAATCTGATGTGTTTTTCTTCACTTGATCTGCTGTTGAGTTCTTTGAACTGTCTCCAGCATTGGCCGGATGGGTTGGCTTGTCTCCTTTAGGATGTTTGATTTTCACAGATGAACTGTCACCAGAAGATTTCTCTCTATCCAAGTTCTTTGGTTTGCTGATCACTTCACCTTCTCTTGCCGATCCATTACCAGTAGGAGATTGATTAGGCAGGCTGCTTGCTGCTTTTTCCTTATCTTTTGAGTTATCCAACTGCCCAATACCTTCATCCGGCATGTTGCTCTTAACTGATATTTCCTCGCCAGTTCTTTCACATCGCGCCATGTCAGCTTCAGTGATGTTCATTACATTGGTTTCACTTGTTTTCACACCATTAGTTTCTCTGCTGGCTGTCAACTTCAGATGCTCCTCAGAACTTGCTTTTGTTTTATCACAGGACCCCACTGTTGAATTGTCATCTTTGAGTGTGGATACATTCTTCAACCTAGATTCAGGACTTGACTGTAAGATTTTGCTTGGTTCAGAGTCCAAATCACCAGTGCACCTCCTGATGTATTGATAAAAAGTCAACAAATTAAGTGTTTCCTCTGTGACAACTATGAACAATTAGAAATTGCCATTTGATAAGAAGTACCTTCAATCGCCATGGTTTCTCTCCCAGGGCTGTTAGGAGGGGAATCAAATAGGCCTGCTTCTTTTAGTGCTTCTTCTGCACTGTTGAAGCTAACAGTGTGTTTGCACACAGTTTTCTCTGGGGCAAAATCATCACCTAACTCACTCTTTTGATCAGAGATGACTCCTCTGTTCAGAGCATCTTCTATATCACTGCCGCAAACTTGAACCGCTGTGGTCTCTTTCTCAGGACTGTTAGGAGGGGAATCAAATAGGCCTGCTTCTTTTAGTGCTTCTTCTGCGCTGCTAAAGCTCCATCGTCATTGGATTTCTCCACAGGCTCAGAACTCTCAGGTGCAACATCGTCGCTGTGCTGCGGAGGGGGTACAAAGAAGGGAATTTTACCCCTCTGCCAATCATGAAGAACCATCTTGTCCTCGAATGCATCTGTAAATGTTCACGAAAGAGGTAAGTGCAACATATGTGAACCAAAAGTAGAAAACTTTTTTAATTCAGCAGACTTAAAGTTGCAAATGTTATTGTAACAGTTAAATAGCATTGAAGATCGGCTGACTGACCACAGTGAGTTGGACCGATGATTCCTCCCTTGGCAAGATTAATAAAGCACACATCGGCATAATGGAGAGAAGACACAAGGGTATGCATGTTCATTCAATGAGATGCGGAAAAGGAAGATGTGTAATTTCAAACCAACAGATTTAGATGTTGCAACTCTTAGTGGAAATTACATAACATTCAAGACTGGCAACATATGTTATTCAATAGTGAGACTTCAATCAGCCGTAAAAATCACAAATATATCACTATAAACTATTATTTAAGATTTTTAAGTATGCATGACGAGTGTATGAACAAAAGCTGCAAAGACCAAATGGATTTACGCCTATTCTTCTAAATAGTGTTCACTACTTGCAGTGTTAGATAATTAAGGAGCAGCAATTGAATATCATAATAAACATCCACAATATACCTTGGGAATCATCAGCTTTCTTAAGTAAAGATTCATAATCAAGAGCAGTTAGTTTTGGGCGTTTCCTCTTGCCCTTTGGCCCAAAGGCATGCTCAAAAGGCTCCACGTCAAGAAGATGCGCCCTTGCTTGCTGCATAATCAAAACAAGAAAACTGCATAAAAACAACTTGGCATACTGCTATGAAACCATACTTACAATTGATGAAATAATAGGACTGAGTTATATTTTTAGCATAACAAATCATCAAATGGACTCAACAAATGTTACTGAAGTCATATAACGTTTTCCACAGGTCAAATATCTAATATGAGCGTCATGGAGGTATCGACATTTTTGGTCAGTTAATTTATAGAGTAGTACCTTTCGATGATCCTGAAGAAGCGACAGCGGCAGCTTCCGCTGTTTCAAGATAACATTGAAGTTGTTGGACATCCTACTCTGGAGCTCTTCCCGGAAGAATTCCATTTCTTTCTGACCCACAGCGCGAGTGTTACCTACAGTTAACAAGAGTTGGATCAAACATAACAGCTACAAGCGATAGACATACTCAAAATTTTGGAACATGAGTCCTCAGCGGTTGCTAGGGAGCCGGAATTAGCAATCGATGGCATAATGGAACAGCAAACGAAGCTTATCTCATCCGAATTGAGCCCGATGGATACAATAAGTCAACCAGAATAGTAAAGAGGATCGACGCGCTCACCAAACCAGCGAGGATCGGGCTCGATGCGAGTATTGGGGAGCTCCTTGGACTGGAACTCGTTCCTGATCACCTTGCCACCGCGGTCCCTCTTGGGCCGTGTCTTGTACATCTGGAGGCGGCGCACGGTCCCTGCGGACCGTGCCCCGCCGCCGGCGCCACCACCCGCGCCCTTCTTGTCATTGGCGCGGTTGACGTCGAGCGAGTGCCGCGGCTTGCCCGACACGTTCACGGCTTCTCCTTCCGCTTCCCCATCCCTCTCCCGCTCCCTCTCTCGGTGTTGGTGCGGTCGAGTTCGCGAGGGAGGAAAGGAAGAGCTGGGGAAGAGAGGAGGCAACCGGGTGTTAGGAGCTACTAGGGTTTTGTTAGGCCTCGTTCGGTTCCGTCGGATCGGGCCGGAATGAGGCCCGTTCCGGCCGGAACAAACTAGCCCGGGAATTGAACGAGTCTTTGCAATCATGGAGGAACAGAAGAAAGAGAAAAATGAGGTAATATTTCAACACTTAGCATTTTAACCTTCTTGTTTAAGTGGATTTGCAGTAACAGAAAAACTGGTCTTGAATTGCAGAAGATCCGGGCTACTGAGACTGAGGTGTTGGTTTGAATTCTGGGAAAGGACCTCACACTGGCTGCTGAGCTCGTTAGTGAACTGTGGAGTGCTGGGATAAAGACAGAGTTCAAGCTCACTACTAAGATGCAGAACCATATAAAGTATACATTGCAATCAGGCATCCCATGGATGGTGCTGGTTGGCAGTGCGGAGAATGAGAAAGGGATTGTGAAATTGAAGGACATTAAAACGAGCCAAGATGAGGATGTTCCAAGGAAGGATTTTGTTTAGGAGCTGAAGAAAAGATTGGGTAGACTCTAGGCAAATAACAGTTTAGACATGTTCAAGGCGTGGAGTGCATAGATCTGAGATTTTTTTTTTTGTTACATCTGCATTTCTTCTTTGTGGTGATGCCATATGAGAAAACGGCATGCACCATTTTGTGGTATTCGAATTGGCTTTGGTTTTGGCATGTGAAGCTAACCCATTCAAATCCCTGGGTTACATATACATATCCTGAATCGGGCAAAACTTTTTTTTGGTCTGAACGACATACCCCTCTCTTTATCCTGAAAAGAAGAGTTAATGCATAGAACCTCAAAGGTCCGGAACCATATGTAGCAGTGAAATTTGGATTTGCATTCTATATGCATTAGTGTCTCTCGTAGCAATAGGACAACCGGAGAAGGAAAGAGAAGAGCAGGGTTTCTGGGTGGAGAAGCAAAGGGTCTTTTACTAGTCTGATAATTTCAGAATTCAGATTCTGAAGCCTTGAATCGTCGCTAGAAATGTATCTCTAGGCCCTCGTGCGTAGTTGTGGAATGGTATTTGCCTTGTTCTGTGGCATAAAAATTGAGGACTATGCAAGAGAACCGGAGCTGAACAGTGCCAAAAGGAGAAAAAGAGTTTCAGCGGCAAGAACCCAGCGCCCGCCAATGGTGCGGTCGGATTCCAAATCCAGGACCAACACCGGGCAGTCGGTCGGATTCCAAATCCAGGACCGGCGCGGGCCGGGTTCTTGGGCCGTGCCTTTTGGGCCCAGCACTCCCGCATCCCCAACTCAGGGCGCCTGATGCTCCATGCCCGGCGATGAGCTATCCGGGGGCGCTTGTTTTGTGCGCGCGATTCCCCCCATGAATTAACGATGTGGGATTAAATCCGCCCGGCCAAATGAGGCGATGGATAAGGTTGATGACAATCGGCGGCTCCCGCGCTCCTTTTTTTGACAGCATCGAACCACAATCCATCCCAACACTTCCATGAAGGTTTCGCGCGCCAACAATACTGAGAGGTACACGCAAACGGGATAAAGTGCCGAGGAACAAGGGGACTGATGCGGGCAGTTACCCTGTTGGCCGGATCGGGGCGCTTGGGCTCGAGGAGGCGGCAGCGAAGTCGTCGTAGGAGCAGAGCACGTCGTCGCCGCCGAAGTCGAAGTTGATGGAGCCGCCTCCGCCGCTGCCGGAGCCGCGGCCCGGGGGCGCACCGGAGCCGGACATCAGGGGGCTAGGGTTCTGGTCGCGTTGCTTCGAGGAGAAGGGAAAGGCAGGTGTGGCGTGGTTGATGGGTTCTACTGGCAGGAAGGGAGGAGGAGGAACAGAGAACGACCAAGGATGACGACTTGGACGGTTTGGCCTTGTGCCGCTTGGGTGTTAATTAAGCAAAGATGCAAAGGCCTCTCGCCGTCTTTGAGACGATACGATAGGACTTCATTTTCTAACGACGAGGGCGTCTCCATTTTACAATGACCGACTTTCCCTTCATTTCAGCAGAACATACTTTTCTTGATAAATACAATATATACATAGATATTCATATGCTTAGTAGGGTACTTACCTCTAGGAATCCACATAAGCACAACCTACCCCCTACAAAGAAACTAACCAGCTCATTTACACTTAGTTTGCTATCAACAAAACATACAATTTACTTTTTTCTCCTAAGTCCAGGTTACTCACACGCAACAAAAATGAAATGAATCACTAATATCTAAGTTATTCGGTTTGTTAATCTCTCATCACGGCTAATGTGCATCCTCGATGGTGGTCGGATGTAGCAGCTAGAACCATGATTCTATTGTCAAAATAAAAAACGTAATATATGCTTTTATCCACTGTATTGTTTTTCATATGATCAGCCAAATCAATCTATCTTTCCATTTTTCTCCGTTTTGTCTTGGTTTTGCTCCCTCCTGAGAGTCTGAGACCATTTCCGGGTCATTATGGGCTGTTGTGACTTTCGGCCTGAGTTCTTCGAAAAAAAAAAAAGGTACTTTCGGCCTGAGTTTTTTGAGTCGTTTGGGCTGCACAGTAGTTGTTTGGGTCCACGAGGTTAGGTGGACCAAATTCGAGTTAGTTTGGAAATCTCGTTAAGCAACTTGCTTAGGTTCCCGCTCAAGCGGGTCAAGCTTACATCCATGTCTGGATGCCAACGATTTTCTTTAATTTCCTATAAAATGAAAGAGACGTCCTAGCTCTGTGAGTCTGCACATAGCCTCACATTATTATAAGTACGTAAGGCTGACCTTGATCAAGAGAGCATCAGTAAAAGAGATTATACGGAACAAAATCTGTTGTCAAATTTCCATTCATGAGAGTGGCAAACAACTTCAGTACCTTGATCTCTAAGGACCAGACGATATTCAGTAACTCCATTTACAAACTGCTTGGGGGTAGAAGATGACCCCGATCTCGTGATAAATTAGCGCTTGATGACACCAGGCCAGTAGATCATTGTTCTGGCTTCGCCCTCGCAAACAAGCCGCCTGCCACCCGCGATCATTGTTCTGGTTTCGCCCTCGGCAAACTGCAGCGCTTGACGATGACACCAGTAGATCATTGTCCCATCGAGGAACCCGATCGAGAAGGGACACAAAAACACGAGCGCCGCCTGCCACCCGCGACCAGCCGCACTGATATGCCAGCGACGAAGATCTATCCGGCAAAGGCAAGGACAGGGCGGCGCTGGAGCAGGGACGCGATCGAGGCCGTGTATTCGAGCTACTAGCTGAGAAAAACCTGAGGCCGATCATGCATATTGACGAGGCGTCCCATATGGCCACAGCCATAGTACCTGCTAAGTACGTAAGGCGACACGTGCCCTGCAGTTTGGTTTGCATGGTTTGCGGGAGCCACCATGCGAGAGCGCAGACATATAGAACGCCGTTGAGTTCTTTTAATTATCAACTAACTTTGAATTAACAATCCAGGTCGAAAGAACAATTGCTTTAATCCATCCCATCTTGATAAGCATCTCTGTGTCCACTGGTTGTTTTTCTTCTTTCGAGTCAGATGACGGGCTGATCCCGCATTTGTTAATCCTAATTTATGGTTGGCTTGGTCATAATCTCCACGGAAAGTGTGCGCATCAATCATTGACTTTATCAAAGTTGTCTGAGAAAGGGCACCTTTCTATGATCGATCTTCTGGTGGATATCGTGTGCTACGTCAGTAAGGGCATCCCATGTGATGCCCCCCATCACCTTAATTATATGAACTAGCCAATCGAAATAACTTATGTTACAACATTTCGGGAAATGTTCAGATTTGCCATATCGATCACTGAAATGCGGTCACTGCGCAACAATAATACAAATAAGAAAATTCGAAAGACAAGGCCGTTCACCCATAAACAAAAGAGTATACTATTTGCAAACATTAGTTTATCTGTAATGCATGCACTGACTTATTACAACTCGTATATAGGAGAGCAGAAGTAGTATATTTACTCCTAACCTCTGTTTCTCGCGTGCATAGGATCCGATGCCGCAATGGCACCCTCAAGTCCAAACACGGACCGGTTTAGACCAATGCACATTATACTTAGCTTCCGACTCAATATGGAAGAGAAAAAGGAGAAAGAGATGCAAAATGTATGGGGTGAATGATAATATTCGCGCGACTTCACGTGCCATGCATTGAAGCTACAGGATAGACGTGGCCTCCATGGCTGCAGCTTCCTTTGGCCTGGACGATCTCTATAGTAATGGTGCTGGGGGTCTGGGCCGCCGGGCACCTCCCGCTTGTGGGTGCCATCTTGCAGGCTGCGCACATTCCATCTCCCGCCTGCCAACAACGGCAACAACGGCCATGTCGCCGCCCGGCGGGGCTGGGGCAGCATAGCCGCCCCGCACTGCGCGAGCTTCGGCTGGTGTGGCCACGAGCGCCGCGCCGACGATCACCAGGACCAGGCAGAGGCAGAGCACAATGCCGACGCGACGAGCCATTGCAAAACAGAAGGTTCTGAGACGAGGTGACTCGATGATGCGTTTGGAGACTACTAGCTAGCTAGGTATCTGTGCTACGTGCAACGGCTAGCTAGCTCTCGAGATTGTATCGTATGCCTTGTGTTCTTGATGTCTGGCCAGCTGTGCCGCCCGTTATTTATAGGCCAATGAGGCGGAGCAGACGGTTACAAAAGAAGTGTTTTCGTCGGGGGCCCCGGGCCGGCCGGTTTTGTGGATAATTGGTGGGGTGTTGATTTCGGTGATCAACAACCACCGCATTTTGTGCGCAGCAGGACAAACATACCACGTAGCCTGCCGTAAGATGCAGCCCCTTTCCGAGTGGCCACCCACGGCTACTAGTCTACTCTACTAGTAGAGCAGCAGCGGATCATGGACGATGGCGGGGGATTATATCCGATCTTGCTAACGGGCAGCGTCTTTTTCTCCCATCTTTTCTGCATTGTGCGTTGCGTGATATTGCGATAGACGTCGAGCCAATGGGGTGCTCCGATGTTCTCCTCTCGCATTTCCGGTGTCGGTCAGCCTCTCCGGTGCTAGCTAATAGGATCGGTGCTGACTCTGCAAGTTGCGCAGCAGGCTATAGGAAGCTTCCATGGAAGGATGGAACATCAAGTGAACGTAAGTTCTGCTTTACAGGTGATTGAAAACAAGTGCTCTTAAGATAAACTCCCAATCATTTTCATCGCAGAGCTGTGTACATTTGTATAGCATCTTGTTCAAATGCCCAAACACGAACTATGGAAGGAAGAGGAACCAAACTCCTGAGTGCTGAGTTCAAGCAAACTCATGGAGAGAAAGCAACAAACGCAAACTGGGCAGACGATTTCAGTCTGCCCCTTGGAGATGCCTATCTGGGCCTGCCTGCCCTCGTGTGGATTTGAGTTTTCAGGGAGTCACTCACCGAATGCAAGCCCTGCCAGCAAGCAGGTTCAGATTACACCTACATGCGTACAGCCATCATTCAGGAAACGAAACCAACAACGATATGAAAGTTACAAAACTAACATTCAGTTAACTGGAGTGTTCAACTGCCATTTTTTTCCAATCTCGATTTGATACGTTACCCAAACTATCTGTACGTTTGATTAGATAATGTGCAATTCTAGAGTAGGAAAATGCTTTGAATTCTTTGACTAAAGCACCTTTCATGTATCTGGACAAGAATGCCCCATCACCACCGATTAGTTAACGAACATCTTTGTCCTATGCAAGACAGTGCCCACTTGGAAGGAAAGCAATAGCCAATAAAAGCCTACGCTTGGATGCTATATAAGCCATTTCCCCTTACTAATGTGCATGCTTCGTCAAAAGCCCTAGGTATCTCATAGTTGATGTCTCTGTCGCACATTTCTCCTTTATCATCAACCTATTAGCCGCACCTATCTTGCAATGGACTTGGCTGACCTCCTAATATTACGAGAAGACAATGGGCATAATTTTGCACGAAAATCATTCCAGAGCCAACCAACAGGTTATAAACAAGAGCCAACTGTTTTTCAAAAAGAAATCCACGTTACAGATACGCATTGAGTAGGAAACACACGTAGTCATAAGTATCCTCAAAGTTTCAATCATTCTTAAGCATCAGATGCCGGTCAACATCAGATACGTTCAAGCAAATCATATCGTAATAAAGAACTTACTGAACCCTTACAGTCACTTACTCTTGATATACTGCAAGCAGCGCACCTTGGCAACTTCATAACAATGATCCTTCTCCCTTCAGAAATCTTTTTGCACCTTTCTGGATGAAAGTTCTGTTTTTCAGTAAATAAACTGGATCAAATATGACAGTAGATTCATGACACTTACTTCAACTTTAAGGCATGATAGCATTCTTCTGTTCTAAAGATCCTATGTACTACTTGGACCTTAGTAAATGAATGTGTTGTTTCCATCTTAGTGACCATTTCTCATTTACATTGTAGATATGCAAATCTACCTTCCCTTGTAACCTTCACAAAGGAGGACCAGATTCGAGAGCCCAGGGGAGCATTGTCGTTGAAAATAGAGAAAGCCAGAACTTGAGGGGTGCCTTCCCTGACTACTAAAATAGCAACCATCCTGCTCACCTCCTGTTTACCCACAGTTATGACAGGGCTTCCTTGTTCTTGCAGCTACACAAAATGAACTGGTGAGAAGTGTCTATGTGATATTACCAATAATTATCTTTCTTCCTAATTAATCAATGGAAGATGATTGAAATAAATACAGACCAATATGTGCGATAAAGATGATCCAAACAACAACGCACCATTTGCCAGAAAGCTTCATCAATGTTTCCAATCGACACCTGGAGACAATAAAGAAACAACATAGGTTAGGCGATCTTATACACATTGTATTCTTGTGGCATCTTCATTGTGTGACCATCCAAAAGTGAACATGATCAGAAACAATATAAGTAAACTAACAGTAAAGAAAATTTATTGGTTAATCAGAGAAAAGAGAATACCTCCACCACTGTTTCTCAAACATACGGTAACTTGATTTAATCTATTAGCCAAACACTTGTGCCTCCCTTGCACTGTATGTCTTGCATCCTTGGAGGAATGTGCGCCAAATGACATTAGTTGGTCGGAAAGGCATGTCCCTAATCACAATCTCAGCTTCCTTCAAACGACCACACTTGCAGAGCATGTCCACAACACAGATGTAATGCTCCATCTCAGCATCAACTGAATAATCTCTTCTCATATTTTTGAATATTTTCATTCCCTCTTGCACAAGTCTACCATGTCTACAAGCAGAAAGGACTGCTAGAATTGCTACTTTATCAGGTTTGAAGCCATCATTTTCCATGGCTTTAAACCATGCCAGGGCCTTATGTGAAAACCCATTAAGTCCGAGGCCAGAAATCACAGCTGTCCATGAGATAAGGTTCCTGTCTTCCATTTCATCAAAGACTTTCAGACAATCTTCAATTCTACCACATTTAGCATACATATCCAGCAACATATTGTCAACATAAGTGTCAGAGCTGCCAGAGTTAGTTTTGATGATAAGTCCGTGAATCGACTTACCAAGATCAAGACTGTTGTTTTTTGTACAAATGGTCAGCAAACTCACAAATACATAATTATCAAAATGATGCCCCAAAATTCTCATCTGTTTGAAAAACCGAAAAGCTTCTATATAATCACCATTCCGTGCACAGGCAGTGATAAGTATGCTCCAAGAAACAGTATCACTACTTTGCTGCTGTAAAAGTAGCTCTATAGTTTCTTGGTACATGCAAGTTTTGTTATAGATCCCAGCTAAAACATTCATAGAGATACTACAAGAGCTAGGATCCAGTGAAACTCCATAAGCCAAGGCATCTGAAAGAATTCCATGTGAAGCATACGAAGATATGATAGCACTTGAAACATAGTCATTATCACTGTGACCCAATCTTGTAACCAATGAGTGAATCTGACGGAGATCCAAAAGTGATGGATCCTTGAGAGATGAAGAAAAACTAACTTCGTTTGGTTTAATCCCTATTCGTAACATTTCTCTCAGAATAACCAAAGAAGTAGGATCATCCTTATCTGAATGAGCAGCGATCAGAGCATTCCAGCATGAGGTGCTATTATCAGGAAGTTCTTGAAGTACTTTATGAGCATCCCTCCTATCAACACAGTTTGCATAGAAATCAACCAGAGCAGTACTTACAAATACACTCATATTCAGACCGTGCTTGATAGCTTTTGCATGAATAGATTTTCCATGGTCATGCCCATTCATACTGGTGCAAGCGTAAAGAACACTGGAAAATGTGGTTTCACTTGGCAAAACATCCTGGCGTTGCATGCTCAAGAAAATCTCAAAACCTCTTTCTGGGACACTGCTCCTTGCAAAATTGGTTATCATTGTATTCCACGAAACCACATCTCTAACGATGAACTCATCGAACAGCTTCTCTGCTATATGTAGAGAAGAGCATGTACAGTACGAGTTGAGCAATGAATTTTCCACTACCTCGAAGGAATCCATTCCAAGTTTACTGATGAGACCGTGAACCTGCTGCGGTGACCCAAATGCAGGCAACACTGCAACAAGTGAGCCGTCAGACAGTTCATCACCGCTTCTCACGAGCTCCCTGAACCAGAACACGGCGTCGTAAGCGCGCCCAAACCGTACGAACGAAGCGATGAGGCAGTTCCAGGTGACCACGCTCCTCACGGCCGTTTCCGCGAACACCTTGAGCGCGTCGTCGAACCGGCCGCTCCGCCCAAAGAAGCCCAGCAGCGCGGTCGCGGAATAGGGCTCCCCGTGGAGGAGACCGCTCTTTTGGATGCGCGCGTGAAGCTGCGCGGCGCAGCGGGCGCCGAGCGAAGGCGCGGAGAGGATCGGCGCGAAGGTGAACGCGGTCGGGGCGACGCCTGCGGCGAGCATGCGCGCAAGGAGCGCGAGGGCATCGGCCACGCGGCCGGCACGGGAGCGGGAGGCGATGAGGGAGTTGAAGAGGGACGCAGAGAGCGGTGGGCTCGCGCCCAGGCGCCGCATTCCGTCGAGCGGGAAGGCGGCGGTCGCGGCATGGGGGAGGACGGAGAGATGTGCGCCGTGGCGTGGGCGCGCGCACTGGGGACTGGAAGTTGAACAGCACTGCTTGTTCTGGGCCGCTCAGTGAGGTGGAGAATTGACGGGCCAAGAAGCGCGGGGTACTGGAACTCTGGAAGCGTGATTGGTGGGCTGCTTACAGGCCTGCCCTGCGCGCAGGCCGGCCAGTTGAATCGCCATTAAGAGGTGAGCCCGAATCCCCGATAGGCAGAGCAATTTTGGCAAGAGAACAGAGCGCAGGTTCAGTTCATAGCGTAGTGCACTGTCCACATCCAGAGTGTGCCGGGAACGGCATTGATGGATCTAGCGCCACATCTCCCCTCTCTCAGCTCCGCCGGGCAAGTATTTTTGCAATAACATTCGAGAAAGATATTTTTTCAGAATCTTACCACTTTTGCTTATGCCAAGCAGTTTGAAATTATTTGATAACCCTTTTTCCCCATTTTCGAAAACATAGGCTTAACAAAAAAAAAAAAAACTCGACCAGGATCCAGCACCCCCTTGAGGGTTAAAGCTGCGAGGATAATTTTGAATCCGATCCGAAACCGTTATTTGAGGTTGTGGGTGAGCATTTGAGCTTTTTTACGGATATAGATAATCCGAATCCGATAATGACACGCGGATATAGGATAGGTAATGGTATTGATGAAATCGACGGATAAAGATTATCCGATAATTATAAATAGATAATCCGATGCTCATAGTAGGATTATCCGATAATATTTTCGGCTCACAAAAATACACCACCTAATGCTATAAGCCTACAAGGCTACAACCCAGCTGACTAGCCCATTTATGTAATCAACTCTTTACACATCTTGTGCATATATTTTGCAAATTTTTAATAAGGATATATTTCTCTAGTGAAAGAGGTATTATATCCGATAATTTTAAGTCTGCTTCCGATCCGCTTCCGCCCGAATCCGTACCATCTCCAGTTTCCAAAAAAATCCGTATTGAAATCCGTATCCGTGTATTATCCGCTGCTCCGAATCCGATTAAAAAAGGATTAGGATATGGGGAAGGCATTATCCGATCCGATCCGCTTTCATCCCTACTTGACATTATATTAAAAAGAAAAGACCCAGAAACAGAGAAGGATTTGGCATAGGCATCATGAATGGATAGTCTAAAGCCGATAGCGGGAGGATTCCATGCACGCTCGGCGTTTTGGCCGGCGTGGCCGCCCTCCGCGCGCGCCACGTCATTTTCCGGTCGATGTGGTAGCCGCCCGCTGCGGCCACGTCGTCGCCTTCCTACCGCACCGTCCGGTGGCCCGCGGGCTGCCGACACGGCACAAGGAGGCCGGGATAGCCCAACACGCGCCGTGAAATCCTAGCCTCTTCGTGGTGGATTCGGGCCTCACCGGTGGTGGCGCCGGCGGATCTTGGCCCACCGACCGGATCCGAGGCGACGCCGCATGGACGGGAGGAAGAGTGAGGGGGCGCCGCCGCGTGCTTCCGATGGGGGAGGGAGCGTCCGCTCCGATGCGCGCCGGGGAAGGGTGGGAGCGGCGGCCGGTTGGGGGAGAGAAGGGGATGCTCCACGGCGCGTCGGGGGAGGAGATGGAGCTACGGCTCCATCGCGCGCTGCTGGTGTTGGAGAGGAGGGGGCACCGCGTGAGGGAGGAGGTGGTGGGGTAGGGACCGAGTGGGGAGGGAGGAGGCGGCAGGGTGGGGGCCGGGTGGGATGGGGGTGAGGGGCTTAGAGCTAGGGTTTCCACTATTATATAGGGTTCGACCTCAAATGGGTCGAATTTGTTCTAGATGACCAGCTCATTGGTAATTCGGCCCAATTTCACTGAGTTAACAATATTTGATTATTTTCTTTTTTGTAATAAAATTCAAATTCAATTTACACGCAATACACTATAGAAGGATCCAAAAGGTTAATGGGTGCGGCGGAGCGCATCTACCATCCTAGTATAAACTACAAGTGATATTCTAATAAGACCACCTGCAACGTAGTCAGCGAGGTGAGCATATATACAACCACAGAATGGCGTGCGGTCACCGTGGTTAGAACCCACGAGAGCACTCTGCAATCAATGGCCCTTTACCACCGGGTTGTGAGTGACTTTGCAACATCAACATAACGTTTGGTCGATCGGCACTAGTCATACATATGCTTGAATTTTAACTTCTTTTCTCCTGTCGTACTGTCCTGAACTAATAATAATATAACCGAATTAAAGACCTCGAGCTCAATCTTGTTCCATATCTTATCCATTTAATATATGTAGCGTTATGCGCCTTAAGTAATCGTTGGTATCCTGATCGTATCAACTAGCTTGCATTATGAAAATGCCGTCCCATAAACGATATATCATGTGAAAATCGTTGACGGGAAGTATGTATAAAGTGCGCAGGAGGTCCCGGTCTAAGCTTCGTAGCTTAATCCCTGTTATTGTTCCCAGACCAAATCCATAGCTACTAGTACTACGGTGCGGCGGCCATTGTATACATTTCACGAAGAACGGATAAAGATCGGTATCGGTGTGAGATACGATTCAAAAAAGAACATCTTGGATCCCCTTTTCTGTCGTTTCAGAGACCTAATCGATCAGATCGGGCGTTCGCATCGTCGCGAATAGCACCACATTTTTGTAGCCAGCCCTGCAAGTTGTCTTGCACTGACTGCAAGCTCAGCTGCTATATGGGATCAGTAAAATAGTGTTCTTTTAGCCGACCAAATGACACGATGATGGAATCGTTGGCGCGTTAGGTTGCTGTGTCAATAATGCTCGCCGCTCATGCATGCAACGGTGGACGTACTCGTGTTAATTTTTTGGACCATCACCATCTCAATTGTTATTAGCGTACGTTACATTAGACCGTATTGTATATTGCCATCTTCTTTCCGACCTACGCTTGTGCCGGTGTGGCGGCGGTTCTCTTGCTTATCTGCTCAACTGTATTGGACCATTTCCGCCTGTAACGCACCGATCGACCTTACATGTAAGTAAATACATATGATCACTGGAAGGAAGGAGTGTATCTCTAACGTTTTTTAAGGGAAAATGGTTGGTGCGCTGCTTATATAGAAGGAAACAAAAAATCCAGAATACAAGAAGGAAAGCTAGTGAAACAATAAGCCAGACTGCAGGAGTTTTAAGGCAGCTTTTATGCTGCCTGCTTGTTACACTAGCTAAGCATCCAGACTACCGCTACTGCACTATTTCGTGATTATTTCCTTCTCTTCAGCTCCGGCTTGCAGAATTGGTGATTTCATCGCCGAGTTCTTCCGATCAATCTCCCCTTTAGCCCACATCGCTACCTGTTGCCATTCTGCCTCATTGCCTTGCAAAATCCTTCTATTCCTTTCCTAATTAACGTAAGAGGGCACTGAGGAGTAAGGAGCTATGGTCATATTGCGGAGTACTACTCCCTTACTAAATTGTTGTCGCCGTTGACTTTTTTGTTAAGTTTGATCATTTGTCTTATTAAAATAAAGTTTAATAAATGTCATATATTTTGTTGGAATATGTTTTTATCAGTAAAGAAACTTGAAATGTAGCATATTACTTTTTGTATTTGAAGATTTTTTTTTAATAAAACGAATGGTCAAACGTCACAAAAAAAGTCAATGGCGACAACAATTTAGTAAAGGAGGAGTACATGTTTTTTCACAAAGGCAGGGTGATAGCAGCCAGTTCTCCTGCTCTATCTTGGTAAATGCTCTGTAGATTGTAGTCGACCATAGTTATATTCTCCTTGAATGAGTTTCATAATCAACAAAGGAAACGGTTTAGAGTGGGAGCATGGTATTCAGCTTCAGCTCCGAGGTTGTTCATGCTGAGTTTTAAGTTTCTGGAGCCTAAAAAAGTATGAGCATCTTCAACAAATATATAGATTTGCTGGATTCGGAGCTCTGTTAAATAGGGCCTTATTACATCCGTGTACATGTCATAACTCATAACTCACAGTGTTGAACATGTACATATATAATATATACATGTCGTACTATTAAACAAATTATTGGTTATTCTTCCACGTTTTTCTAGCTGGACTAGCGCACCATCGTAGCATTAGTACACTGAAATATGAAGTGCGCACTCTCCTCTTCCATGCGATCCAACCAGAAAACCAGTACCAAATCAGAGTAGTACGACATAGATGTGACATGTTCCTTTCCTATCAGCTGATGAAGCAAGAAAAAAAGGAGGAAAAAGAAAACGCCAATAATCACCTCGTCCATACGAAGTGACGAAACACAGTCTGACGAGGACAGCAGGTTTTCCTCTTTTCTCAGTTGTTGAAATACTATAAGCTCAAGAGTCAACTGGTATTACGAATTTTTGAAGGGTCGCACGCAGCGCCGTACGGCCGAACTAACCGACCAATCTGTTCGCTGATAGGCTAAACTCAAAACTGAGAAAATATTTTCCGGAAAATCCACTTAAAACTGAGAATGAAAAAGGGTTGCCTGTGACGGCACCAACTAGAAACGATTGATTTGGTTAAGACTTTAAAGCTAGATGAAAAGGTTGTTTGTATTTTTGCAGTTCTTTATAAGGAGGAGCTTTTAATCTCCTTAACTTTTCGTTGAAAACCTATAGCACATGAATATGGTGACGACGCACGTTGCCATGCGGTGATAGTGAAAGTTTCTTTGATCGAGCGCCCTATAGGCAGCTGAATAATAAACATATTAAGAACATTGCCCTTTCCATCCTTTCCAAAACAAAACTACAATATCAAGAGTGCTTGACACTGTCAGTGCATATTCATTTGCTAAGGATAACTGGGAGGTGGATTGATAATGACCTCAGAACGATATAAGAGTTCCAATTTCCTGTCATTCAATGCAAAATGGCCAAATATTTATATCTTTCCATGAAATGCTCTTGTCCTAAAATGGGGCCTAATAGTCAACAACACACTTAAGGTCAAATATTTGTGCAACCCAAATATAAACAGCTGTCTGAGTAGAAATGATTGCATTAAGGCTGAAGAACCTTATATGGTCATGCTCAGTTTTCTGCTTGATATCAAAGCCGTGAGAACTATCAAAAACATGAAAACCTTTAGTGAGGCATAGGTTTATTAAAAAATGAATACAAGCACATACTAATGCCTTGCTGAGCAAGATGAAGCAAGAGAACACCTCTAATTCTGCTTGTTAGCTATATTCCGCTGCTCATGGGGAACATCAATCTTATAACACTTTGTTATAGGAACTGGGCTCAAGTAGGGAGGTCCTTCAGCTGAACAATGGAGACTTTAATTAATTCCCAACCGGCCTTTCTATTTTTATATGTTCCATGTAAAAAGAAGGCTCATATTGGCTCATCATTGACAATGTCGCTATGTTATTACGGGCTGCCAGCAAAAGAGCACAAAGCCAAAGTTGGAAGTAGGTGATGTGCCGGAGAGAGTATTGACTAGAATATCTGAAACTAATTAAGAATATCCTGCATTGGTCCGGTACTCCGGTTTCTCTACAATGAAGGGTCAAGAGATATTAGTTTGATGACAACTGAAAAAAGGGGTTTCTTTTCCATTCTAGAGAACAAAAGTTCATATTCATACTGTTATTGAGCCACAATACACGTGTAATACGGAGGTTGATACCATGATGAAATAAGCAAAGAAAAAAACATTAAAATGTATGAGAATAGCAACACGAAACCACTCTCCTCGTCGACCCTCCCGTGGCAACTCGCTTCGTCCGTGGTGGAACAGAGGAACTCATCATAATGATCATCACCATCTAGTGATGCTGAGGGTCCGGTCCGCCGGGGCTCAGGCGCTTGGACTCGCGCGCCGCCGCGCCAACCTCGCCGCCGGCGCTCTGCCCCACGTCGGGCACCGTCATCTCGGCCGTTGCCGAGCGTCCAGCCAGTAGCGGCGCCGCTTCTGCACGTTGCTTCAAGTCCCGAGCGGACTCTGAGCACAACACGGCGGAGAGCAGCAAGGCGATGCAGAGCAGGTGACGAATGCCGATACGTTCCATGGCGCTTCGGGTTTGACGCTTGCGACGCCGTGAGCTGCGGTGGCAATGCACTACCCCTCTTGCAGACGCTAGCACCTGCAAATAGCTTAGTAGTTCCAAGAGGAGCTACCAGTAGAATGATCATACAATCCAGTAGTGGTAATGGGATGCTGGAGCTACGAGGCAGAGGTCGTCTTATATAGAGTGCAAAGAGACAGTGTCCACGTAGGAGGTGTGGTGTGCGTCGTGGATACTAGTAATTTTCTATTTTGAATCCAGTGAAGGGAACTAATCAGTTCTGTGGAAGGGTCGTTAATGGCAGTTGCTGGAGAGACTTTTAGCAGGGGTGACACTGACATCTCTTTTATCAGTTCTCTTTACCAAAGTTGCGGACATAATGGACGCTAAGGAGAACCGGCCTCCCTGAGTGGCTGAGTGCATTGCTTACAGTCGAAACCCTCTACATGTATATGCTTCAACCACTACACTTCCGTGATTAGTTCAGGACCCTACTCGCACCGATGCACTAGGCTAAGGCCTGAGACCGGAATGGTCTCTTGTGCGAGCCACGCGATCGAATGCCACGATCTACCAGTAGGCACCGACGGAGGCTTATCAATTCATGCCTCAACTCACTTTTAGGTATGGGAAACTTCCGTTACGGTGATACATATACAATGCCGTCAAGCTAAGCAAATGCAACCAAACTTTAGATGTAGTGGATAATACACATTAAATCGTAAGTATCCTATTCATCCGAGCGAATGACCCCAAATTGCATCTTTGGAACTTTCAGTTTGATCCACCGATGAAAGAAAAAGAGAGCACAACATTGGACGGGAGAGGTTGGGAGCCACAAGCCCACAACACTACCAATGGGCAGCGAAACCAAAGTGAACAACATCATAAGATTATAAAGGGCCATCACCTTTTCCATTTGAGTGGTTAACCCAAAGTTTTATAACTGAAAAGTAGTCACATAGTTCAGATTGCTTAAAAAATTACATACTAGTAGTTCAATAAAGCTTCATAGAATATTTTACAGAAGAGGCCGAAACGTTTTAGAATAGTCCATAATAAGATATAGTACTTATTTTGCAGATACATGTGCTAATCCTTGAACTTACTGACATAACTGAATTTTCGCTATTTTATTTCGTAATATACCTTGTTAAAAAAGAACTCACTGACATAACTGAATTTTCGCTATTTTATTTCATAATATACCTTGTTAAAAAAATATCGAAGTAGCATATCGGATGTCCAACCGTAGATAGCAATAACTCCAAAAATTACATATTTCAATAAAGTTGCATACTCTGTTTTCGTATTATTGACGTGAGAACAAGGAAACTAGTTCTTTTTGAACTAGAATATTTGTCCTAACGTCAACAAAATAAAAATGGAGAGAGTATAATATTTTATAGAAGAGGCCAAAACATTTTATAAGAGTCCATGAAGCTTCCCATAAGAGATTGAACTAGAAATGAACTAGCCAACCATGTCCTAACGTCAACAATAAAAATACAGAGGGGATACTTATTTTTGCAGACATGTGCTAATCCTTGAACTCGTACTGACATAACTGGATGTTTATGAGGGTCCCTTTAGCAGAACAATAAGTATGTCGTTACTACTTTGTTTATTCTATTTCGTAGAGGCATATCAGGTGTCCAACCGTAAATAGCAATAACTTCACTTCAATGGATTGCTCTGCAGCACTAACTTCATAAATCTAGGTCATACTGTACACTAATAGCTGAGTGGCTGGATCAATAAGGATATAGAAGCACATTTGCTTTCATTTGTGTAAAAATCATTTGCTTTCATTAAGATTAATCACTCACTAGACAAAGAAAGCAAAAATCAAGAATCTGTTAAGAACCTAAAGCGAAAAATATAGCAGAAGACAGAAAGAACCACCTAGAGACGTTCCGTATGTAGATGCTATTCACATTGTACGACTACGAGGTTCGATCAATCTCTAACGCATCCAACTGTCTTACGCTACTGGTCCTTGGTAGTGCTACCGAGTGTAATGCAACTGGACCAACAACACACCAATCACCAACAAACTTAAGATACCAAAAGGAAGATGCACCAAAATTTACTGGCTTTTAGGCGTATAAAATCAGCTTCGTGGATGGGAAGGACCGCCTAGTCATCCACCACAACTGTTCTACGCTCATTTCCAGCATCAATCGGATGTGACAATTCTTAAGCTAGCTTCAATTAGTGATCGGCAACAGAGAAGGCACCAGTAATAGGTAATGCTAGTCTAGAGGTTAAGTCTGCAGGGTCACACCTTACAAACAGAATTATCACGTAATGTGAATGGATACCACCCTGGTGGCAAATGGTGTAACAAAATTCACAGCAACGTAGTTTTTAGACTCCAAGATCACATGAATGCTTGATCTTATGTTCTTTAGTTGCACTTCCATCACCTGTGTTATCCTGGACGAGGCATTTCTCCCCACAATTGTCTCACATCAATGCTGTTAAAGCATAAAAGCATCAGGTTTTTACTGAAACTAGCTTCTGAACAAATCAGCATGGCAAAAACTGTAAGATGGAACGAAAATCATTGGTAGAATATGAAAACGTGTAAAATGAGTAATTCAAAGATATTGATCCTCTAACTTATTGAACTATAAACTCATATTGGAGTTTCAACAGAAGGCAATAAGTGGGCACAAGTAAGCGCAAGACAAACTAATCTGATAAGGCAGCACACAAGGGCACATCCAGCTGTCAAATTGGGTAAAAAAGCAAACATAATATTGTGTCTTATACACACTTTTGCAACTTATTTCTGTACCTGTTCTGATTGAGATGAAAGATACTCTTTATGATCTTTCAACGGGAAAACAAGAAAGGTTAACATCAACAATAAATTAATTACGTAGCAGCAGCAAACTTAGAGGGCAATAAATGGTGGTCACAAGTTCGTACCAATCAAAGATATGAAACTTTGCTTTCTAGATTTCACACAGGACGAAACATGATGTCCATGTAAGTGTAAATCTTGTGTAAGTTCAGTCAGTTGCCGAGCCTAGTTCAGTTAGAGGTTAGCTAGTTTTCAGTCAGCATTACGCTGCTAGCATGGCATGCATGATGTTGTTGATCATGGGACAACTTTTAGGGACCGCTGAGGCATTCAGATTGTTATGTATGAATACTACAGGCTATCTCATCTTGACCATCGTCAACAAACAACAAATCCTTTTAGTTCCGAGCAAGTTGGGGTAGGCTAGAGATGAAACCAACAAGAGCTAAAACACAAGGGCAAACAAATAAAAAAAAGAGAGTAATTTTCAGAAACCTACAAGTATTTGCACCATTGTAACACAAAACTACAAGTAAGTTGTAGGTTCCTGATACATAGAGCTAAAATAGTTGTAGTTTTGTGAAATGAACAACAAAAATTGTAGTTTTGTGTTACTAGAACACAAATAGTTGTAGGTTTGTGAAATTTACTCTAAAAAGGAAGCATGAAAGAAAGAAAATTGGGGACAAAAGCCCATGTGTCGTCTGGAACTCTTTACGAACCCATCTCTTGATGTGCTGGTGTAACAAATTTTAAATGGCCATGTAACAGGGCTCAGAAGAGAGAATTGCGAAGAGAACAAACGGTGGTGCCCCATCCAACCAAAATATATAGATAACCCACACAATATGGTTCACCTGCGAACCAACCACAGTTAAACAACTGATGGAAGCTCCACCACCACGACAACCAAGACCAATGCTGGATGTTAATTTCAACCCGCATCAGTTTATCCTTTTGTTAGTATTTTGGTGTTATTTATCCATTGAAATTGTGTGATTCCTCTACATAAGTAATTTCAATCACAGAAAATGATTCAGTATAGGAATTTTAAGTCTACATTATCTTCATTATAGAGAACTTATGCTAAAGCAGAAAACAAAAACTGAGTTAGGGTTTGTCAACTTACAGAATTAATAGTACCAACTTCCTCAAATAAGTACTTCTTGGATCTCAGACTGTCTGCAAATTTCTGAAGAGAACAGATGTTTCATGTGGTGAAGGAATGGCAAGTTTTAACATGAATAAATGTGACAAAAAGAAGTAGAACTTTTAGTTAGGATATTTTCTCCTCAAACATTGGATGGTTTAACATCAGCATCATATTGTTGTTAACGATAGCCCGAACTGCTAGCTCTTTAGCTTCTGCATGTTTCCTTCTCAACAAAATGCATATCTGCACAGAAAGAAATGCAAATAAAAGACATTTCACACATTGCAAATGGTAAGTCAATCCTGATCCATCTGAAAGGCAAAACAAACAGTTCAAGATAAGGATCCTAGGAGCTCAAAACATATATTTCTTTCAAAAAGGAAACAGGAGTTTTTTTTTAGCAATATACAGTAGGGGAAGCCCCTACTGTTAGATTTTTTTCTTTATATAAATGAGTAAAAAAGACTGTACAAAAGGAGCACTACACACGGCCAGGTAGGCCACGGGCTGAGCAGGCCAAAAGAAGTAAAAAAGAAGAGCAAAGAAAAAACTAGCAGGGCATGGATATCTACAGGATGGAGGTAGCCCAAGCACAGAAAGATATTCTATCTGGTTCAGAGAGGCGATTTGATTGTAAGAGTGCCTCATTGGTGAATTGTCATTTCCAGACTTCAATCCTTGGAACTCTCAGGGTATAAAAAGAAAACAGGAGTTACCAATTCTTTTCAAGTATAAAGTTCTCAGGGTATAATAACAACTAAAAGAGGTGGATAACCTTTGTCAAATTCAAATAGAATATAGCCATGCTAAGCCACAATACATCCACATATTACAGAAATTTATTTAAATAACATAGATACCAATACCTAACAAACTATAAAGTACTGAGTCACATCTACCTTAAAAGGTCCAGCAAGATACCTCCACAGGCAGTTTAATAAAGCACTAAACATTTGTACTCTAGCTATAAAAGATAAAAGGAATAAAAAAATGTGGTAAAGCAATAGACAGATTTACTTACATCTTCAAGCTCCTTTCTACAGGACTCAGCTTTTTCTACATTTCCATCATTTTCTAACAGTGCAGGCAACTCTAGGTCTGAAATGTCTCCCATCTCACATACCATAACTGAAGATATCTCATTATCTGTATGGGCTTTTGGCGTTCCACACCCGAGAATCTAAGCAGTGATGTCAAGAAGTAAGACATGGTAATTAGCATAATACTACCTACGGCACCAAATGCAAGTCCTTTATAATCTTTCCAATCTACGAATTCTTCAAGAATAGTTTCTGTAGTAATAGTGCTATTCTTCAAAATATATGATATTATTTTGGAAGTTAGAAAGTATTTTAATAATTAAAGTCATTTTGGAAGTTTGATTTTAATCAAAATATATGCTAATTAAATATATGATATTTCCATTGACAATATGGATAATTCCATCCATGCCACAGGGCATGCATTTGGAATTGGAGAACAGTTCTATACACAAACTAATGAATTCAGAAATGTTTGACACGTACGGTTTGATTTCCCAACTCTGGAATAGTTTGAGGTGATTTTCTGCATGACAAATTACAAAGTCGTTATTTCCAATAGGATGATTCTACATTCATATACGATATATTTATTCATCAAACAAGATCCAACAGACAACCTCGGAGTTGGAGATCGCATGATGTGTTTGAGTACTGTGCAGGCTTTTGGATCTGGAACATATTCCTGTGCAGGAAAGTTGACAGCATAAAAAGTTAACACAGATCAAACTTTCCCCATGGAAAATTATTACTAACTTATTGTCGTGCTAAACATTGTGTACATGACCAGTTATGCAGTCTTCTAATAATAATGAATTAGTTGATATCCCATAAACTTGCAATTTAAGCTTAACATGACCATAAGAAACTGACACTGCATAACTAGTAATGTGCTGGCAAATCCTAAACTTGATTCAAGGTTTACTTAACCTGCTCTTGAACCTTGACTCAGGGTGCTAAGATAGTTAAGTTGATTATTTTAGCTTAAAAGTTGCAGGATTATACCATAGAAAAACGATAAGAAGCCTCTAGAATAATAAATATGCTACAACATTCTTTAGTGACACCTCATAGAATATGTCTACAGGGTAAACTAGATTTTTTATGGTTGAAAACGATCCCTCATACAATATCTGTTGTTGCATGGTAGATCTCTTCTGCTATGTCTATCCTACAAAAGGTCTATTCAGTAGAAACTTGGGCTACAAACTTTTATACCTCCAAGGTAATTTCTTTGACTGGGAAGTAGACATTTCACAAACTTCAATCTGAAAATATTTAGTACAAATCTCGTACTGATCGGTTGATCCGGCCAAAAATTGCATTTTATATCGTTTATGAACTATAGACTGTTGGTAATATATATGTATGGCAAGCCTCAAATTAGAACAATGAGGATAATCCAAGTATAAAGAAGTCCTAGCATATGAATGAAAATGTCTTTCAAAGAAATATAGTACTCGATAGGGTGAAAAGAACTTCAAAAACCTTTTGCACTATGGACGGGCTAAGCAATGCAGATTTTCCTTTGGGAATGGAGCTCGGAATTTTGGATGTTGTTACAAGGGAACCCTTAACCCCACTTGCTTTTACTGATTCATTTTCAAGAAGAATGGTCGACTTTGGACTTCTGATGCCTAATCTTGCGGTTCTACATTCAGATAGATTATCTCAGTATTCTCTCATAGAAGAGACAGAACAACAGGAGGTTAGATAGTAGATACTATACCTTATTCCTGTCAGTTGAGAAATTGCTGGTAGTTTATCATCTTTGGAAGGAGTATCTTGCATTAAATCAGAAGCATTGCTACTTTTTAGAAGCACATGATTTGGAACAATTTTATGTCCAGCGTTAGGGGCTATGCTGCATCGAGTATTGAGTTGAGGTAACTTCTGTGTACCAGGAGACTCAAGGCTGAAAGGAGTCTAAGATTAGCATGGCATCAAATCTGATGACAATATTTCAAAATGTCTTGAGTTTACTACCAAATGTGGTTTTAGATGCAGATCTCATTATATGAAAAAGTATACAGATATGATAGCATAACTGATACCCATAGTAATAATCCAAATAAATGTTGTGTGAACTCTCCAATGATGTAATTTTATTAGAGTGCAAAGTGAAAAAAGGTACATTAGTGACATCCAGATTTGTGAGGAAATAAATCAGAGATACAATTGTTATGCGTGGATCAAATATTCACAAAATGAAGTAGTATTGCATTATATTTGCTTGCAAATCTTGAAATGCTAGTTCCAGATTCGTTCTGTGTAACGTCAGGACAGAAAAGTGGCAGATGAAATTAACAAGCTGAAAATTAAGGAAACATGATATCCATGATAAGTTGATACAATGCCACATCAAACTTTACCTGCAGGGCAAGCTTTTTAGTGACACATTCATCACATGCACAGTTTAAACGATGATTGTTGCTTACCCTTGTTTGGCATTCTTAGGATCATTAATATTCATGGAGGTGGTCAATAGCCCATGTAATGCTGGCTTGATGTATGTTTTTGACAAAGCAGATTTAGATCTGTCGGTTTCTGCATTAGCTTGCTTGTGTTCCCTGCGTATAAAGGTCATCAATTATTGATATTGTTAATGTTTTTATTTCATGAATACCTGCTAGTCAGCCAAAATATCTACCACCTTCTCAAGTCTGTAGGGTGTGTAGCCATCTTGTTCGTCACTTTACTTCCACTAGCAGATTTCTTTAAGGTTTCTGAGGTTAATTCAATCCTGTTTGATTTGATATTTGCTGACTTAGACAAAAGAGGAAAGGTTCCTGTCTCATCCGCGTGTGAAGGTTCGATATTTCTGATTTCCCTACATGAAATGCATAAAGGTAGCATCACCATGTAGAAGTTATTGCAGAAAGGTATGGATTGGTCCATAACAAGTAATTAGTAAACAGTTCCATTAATGAATATTAAATTCTGTGCCACTAAAGTAGTTTGAAATATGATCCTGAGTACAAACAAGGAGTGTGTGCAATAAAGAAGAAGAGGACTATGAATTTAGACCAACGCACAGAGTAAAATGTGGAAGGTTAATAAGACATGTTTATTTGCCTAGTGAAAAACTTACAACAAAGAACCTCCACATTTGAAATGACAAGAGTAAAATAGATAAACTAAGAGTGTTTTAGTTGCACGTTGAAGAAACTTATGAAGATGACAAACCTCTGCACTGAAGAAGAAAGACTTTTTGGAGCTGAAGTCCCTTCCTCGCTAGTCTTTATCCCGCAAGATCTTCTAGTTGACAACTTAGGATTGCTGCTAAACCTTTGGTTATCTTGACTGACTTCATTACGAGAAACATTTTCTTCAACCTCATTCTGGGAATCTAATTGGCTCAGTGATCTTGAGATGGAGGAGGGATTCACAGTGCTGGTGTTCCTGGATTGTGAGCTAACTGACTGCCCATTGTCATTACCCTCCCTGACATGTGTATTTTACTAAAGTCAACCTTGGGACCTTCTTGACTGTTCACAGGATCTGCTAGCACTTGTGTTGGATTTTGAACAGATACAGGAGTACTGCAAGAAACATTCTGAAAACATTTGTCAAGAGGTGCTTTTGATAAGTATGACTTCTTAGACTGTTCTCCTTGCCTGTCATTGGACACTGCATCTATGTTAGTCTGTTCCATTGTTGAAGGACTCACACTGGTATCTTCTTGCATTACATCAGATGAAACAGCAACATTAACATTTCGAGTCGGATGACTGCCATTCTTTACACTCTCCTGCCTTGTCGGATGAGAAGGTCTCAGAGTGCAAGTATCTTGTGTTTGTTCATTGCTCTTGTTATCCTCACGAATGTCAGTGCACTTGGCAGAAAGATCTCTGTGTGTACTCTTATTACCCTCTGAAGAAACAGGATTGGTTTTGCCGGTAACTGTACTCGTACTCTTTTCCTCGATTCCCAGCTTTGCATCAAGATTAAACTTTCCCAGCCTTCAAATATGCTAAACCAATTAAACAGAACAACTAATACAGAACAACTATTGCATCAAAACTATGAATATTCACAAGCCAGTCAGTACAACTTACTCACTAAAATCAAAGGAAAAGGAGAAGTCCTTTTCAGTCTCCTTTTCCCTTCGGAAAGATCATCACAATTGGAGCTTGTGTGCTTAACTTTTTCTTAACAGGACTAGAGAAATCTAGACCAGACATGCCCATTTTAAAAGATGATAATTTGTCAAAAGCTCCATCAAACCCAAAATCATCTCTGATTAAAAAGACAGATTTTCAGAACAATTATTAGAGATGAGCCCTTGGTGCATTGAATGTTCATGGAAGTCTACGAAAATTTTACTCACAGGCTGTCAAAGCTGAACTTCTTGCTACCCTTTGGAACAGACTCAACATTGAAGTCGATTGTGCCCTCTCCTGATTTCGTTAACTTCCAAGATGAAAGAAAATCTTTACCAAAATCCTCATCTGCCAAAATAATCAAGCATATGTCAGGTTGAGAAACAAACTAAAAGATTTTGGTAATGTACGGCAAAAGAAATGCATGGTTCATATACTGTAGGGTGTAGATTAAGTTCCTGCAATATAACAGAAAGAAAGTACAATACACATAAACCAAAAGCACCATGAATCATAATTCTTCATTTCAACAGTATCAGATTTATTTTACTTCCATGCAGCATAAATAATAATAATAAAGAGACAAACATGACCAAGGACTAAGGCATACCAAGCGATGAACCCATATTTTTATTATTCACAGTAGAGGCCACTCTTTTTCGTGATTCATCCATAGTGTGAATAAACTCAGTCTGCACGCAGGGAAAAGATAAATACATCAGAAATCACCAAACACCAAACATGCATACAGAAAAGACATGTCCCAATATCAGTGTATTTGCGATTACTATGAATCATTGGATACAGCAACATATCTGCAGAAGTTACAGGAAGGATCCATATTTCCTCGCTTCACATTAGCATTAGGCTCAAAACTCACAAAGCATAGCATATGCAAAGTTGCTCAGAAAAAATAGAAAAGAAAACTACAAAATGGTAGTGCTGAACAAATTTCAATGAACTGCCTCCAGCTACCTGAGATATCACTTCTATTCAGTAAACACTACCTAACTTTAAATATCAAGTGTGTATTAGCAGGACAACAAGGGGAGTACCTATTCATTTTTTAACCTAACTAGAAGAATAGAATATGACTTCGACCATTCCATGCTTACTACTGGAACACATGGGCGTCAAATGCCCCCCGTAAGGCTATCTCCAACGGTGGAGACTGGCTGAACACCCAGATGCCTGAATGGGTCAGCACAGTAGCGAAAGGGCACGAGATCCACAAATGGCGATCTCCAACGGAAGGCAGAAATTAGGTTGTCTAACCTGTCGGAAGCTAGCGTGGCGCGGTGGGGAGGGGAGTTGAGGTCGGGCGCCCGCGGGGATGGCGCGCGATGCAGGCGGCGAGCGGGGGCGGGGAGGCGCGACGCCGGGCGCGGAGGCGCGGCGCCGGCACGCGGGTGGGGTGGAGGTCGGGGCGAGCGGCGTCGGGCTGAGGAGCGCGGAGGAAGCCCGATGCGGCGGCGCGGGGTGGGGAGGTGGGTGCGGAGGAAGCCTAGCAATGAAATCGCAACACTAGTTCTAGCGAGAACTGATAACATCGAAGAGGTTGCAACAAAATGTCACTGATCGCTAGTCACCATTGCTACGCACCATAAAAGCTTCGCTCCTCGTCAGTAGCCTGATAGTTAACTGCCATAACCACCGCCAGACCGGCCGGCGGCCCCCGACCATACTCTAAGGCTGCCAACCCTAACCCCAAAACCCACCTCCGAGAGCTCCTGTTCCCAGATTCCCGGGCACAACTGCCCGGAATTGGTGGCGAATTAGAGGATTGGCGAGGAGAGCTCAGTTCTCACCTTCCGTTGTCACCGTCGAAGCTGGAGGCGGACTCGGGTCAGCCCAGGGCGGAAGGCTTGCGCGGCGTTCTGGCCGCGCGTGCCACCGTGCGCTTGCCGCACAAGACCAATGTAGCGCACGCTTGTATGGAGTTGGAGTCACCGGAGTAGGGATTTTGGCGAGGGTATCGGCGAGGGAAGGAAGAGCAGAGTAGAGGGAGACTTGGGGGAGAAGGGAAGAACAGAGTGGCGTGATCGATCAATTCATTTATCGGTCCCTATGACAACTCAAGTTAAACGCGCACACACGTTTCGAAATCCCGCCTTCATCTGCCGGAACCGCTCCATAGTTGCCGCCGGCGAAGGCGTATTTACTGTAAGCCATTTGCTCCTGGATCCAACAACAAAGTTGAGGTCGCGTGGCATGCTTGCTGCTGGAGCCGAAAGTCAGATTCTTTTTTTTAGCACATGAAGCCGAAAGCCAGATACTCAGCCAGCCTGGAGAATTTTTCAAAAAATATATTTCATCTCATATTACTTATTACTCCCTTCTTTTGAAAATGTAAGGATTCGAGGTATTTAATTTTTTTCTCACAATGTATGTATTTTTAGAGATAAGACAAAATCTAATGGGATTGATGAGTGAATGAGAAATTAATGAGGTGGTATAAAAGGAGGGATATATATTTTTCTATATTGATTAATTTTACACTAAAATTCCAAAAATGCTTACATAAAGAAACAGAGTGGGTACTAATTCATCAGTCCTAGTTTACTTTGTTATCATGTGGGTGTTTTCAGTGTATAGGTTCGGAGAATATTCGATAATACTAAACATTCGGTTTCTCCGGATTCAGAGATTATTTTATGAATCTGGTAAAACATCATGACGACAAGTATTACTCCATCTATTTCAAATTATATGACATTCTAGACTCATCTAATTTTCTTCAATTATAAGGCCAGTCTCGAGTGGGAGTTTTATTAGCATTAAATAAGGTGTCACATAAGCAAAACAGGTGATGTGGCATAGCAATTAATATGAAATCGGGTAAATGGGTTTCATAGGAATGAAACGCATTTGGCACTGTTTCATAGGTATGAAACTCGTATTGAAACTCCTATTGAGAGCACAGAGTTTCATCCCAACACGTTTTGACCAATCTCAATGCAACAAATAGTTATTAAATTAATGCTATAAGTTACCTATGAAACCGTAAGTTGAAACTATGCATTGAGAGAGACCGTTTCATACATGAAACTATCTTCAAATCTGATGTGGCACTCTTGGAAATAGTGAGATGAAACTTTGCATTGAGACCGGCCTAAGACACTCGACATCCCAATGCATCTTTTTCTCTTCCCAATACATCTCTATCTCTCTCCTTCTCGTTTTTTTTACAACACATCTCCTTAATTCCTGTGCTCATAGCTCAAACGTCATATAATTGAAGTGGATGGAGTTATTTAAGATAGAAGAAGTACTACTCGTATCTAACCTTCTTTACAATATGTCTCTCCTCTTGTATGTCATGCTTTTTTATCTCCTTAATTTGTGCGCATAGAGCAAGAATGACAATTAAATTAAGATAGAAATAATATATTTTTATTGTGAAAAATATAATATAAATAGAAAAATTATGAAATTATGAAAATAATATCCACGTATCGAAGATCAAAAAAATTATGGACCACACATAATACATTTAGTGTACCGAAATAAATATCTTTGTATAATGTCATATTTTTCCAAGCATCCGATACATACTAGGATTTATACAAGCTTATGTCTTTGCAATTTTCACATCCAAAATCTTCCCCAAAAACATTTTAGAGTGTTGTTAGTTTTTTACCTATTGTATTTTCATGGATCATCTTGAATGGTGGTATTTTTCTTCGATTACACAATCGCACTCACACCGCACGCACATAGCATATTTGAAAACTGAGCTAGTAAGTCATCAAGATTGACGAAGTCATCGCTGGCTCCTCGATGTTGATAGAAACGTCGCCAATCACTTAAAGCTCAACATTGTTACAATCCTTTCACGATGGTGGTTACAAAAGATTCGGTAGCACCCCGGGTCCTTGGCTTAATTGTTACCAAGGACCTGAGGTGCTACTAAGTCTTTTGTAACCACTACTATGTTACAATCCTTCCAAGAGTGGTGCCTATTTGTTCAATATCGATGAAATGTCTTACAATCATATGTAGGTCTTCGCGTTAGTTGTCATTAACACATGTGTAGCATGGTGGTGTAAATGACATGTGCATTTTAAACAGTGTTACCGAGAAATCTTTTCCCTTCATCAATTCTCAAATCTATATAGCGATATTAAAACTTGAAAAGCCTTAGTCTTACAGCACGAGATTGGAACCATCAACGAAACCCAATGTGCTAAGTTTTTGCATTTTCCATCAGGTCCATACTTTGAATTGAAACATATGTTTATATTGTTATAAAAAGGTTTGGCATTCAACCTATGTGTCCTTTTAATTAATCTCAAGAAGACCTTACAAGGTTACTATGCACTGGGGCATGGGTGCATGAGTTTACATAAAGTTTAGCTCTTGGATGAGCAAAAACGTTGACGATACATTTTTGTTGTTTTGGTTAATTGATTTTATTGCTATGTGAATGTATGTTTGCGATTTTAAGTTTTAAGTAGTCAAAAGTTGTACGCTGCAGTGCGCCGATAGATTAAACGAGTACACATATGGTTCTTCCCGCGTAGAAAATGGAGAGTGGTGAGACGATAGCGCCGACCTCGGCTGCCGTCATTTACCCACATGGAGTAATTACGTACGCCTCTTACAGCCTCTTTGACTTTTGTCGATGAACATTTTTTGCAGGACCTTTGGGCATGCAGCAGTTTGGCAGGGGCACGCAGATCAATCGGCAGCACGCCAGCCCACCAAAAGACGTTAGCATATCCGCGAAGCGATGGCAGACGACGATGGCGGTGGCAGCCGCAGCTGTTTGCTAGTAGTAGGACCCGTGGCGGCGACGGTGGTGTGACGAGAGACAGACAGGTCAGCCGCTTCTGTTGCGCTCCGATGGCTGGCCGTGGCCATGATGTGTGGCGGCCGCCGCATGGGGAAACTCCCAGACATCGGACATGCGTTCCGCCACCACCACCACCCTTGAACAACTTTTACCTGTGCGCTTGCGCAGTGCGGCGCGGCCGGGCCTGCAGCTGCATGCCGCCGGACTATTCGCCTTCGCCCCTGTTTGTATCCATGGGTTAGAGTTAAGTTTGAGCTAGTTTGGACACAACTAGCTCTAAATTTTTCAAACATTTAAGGCTAGTTTGCAGCTAGTTGCATCTAACCCTCCAAAAATACTAGACTCCCAAGAGGTGCTAATTTGAGCTAGTTTGAGTGAGGCCCATTAAAAAGTACTTTTCTCTCTATCTTCTTACCTCCAAATGATTGGAAAGGATCTTTATTCTCAATCTAACACTTGGATCCAAACACCTCAAAGGATAGAGTTAGTTTATGGTTAGTCATGAACTGAAACTAGCTCTAACCTCTAGCATTGTTAGAGTCTCCAAACAGGGACATTATCGGTTCGCGCTGTCCCTGCGGCGCCGCATCAGCATCGCTCACGCGTCGATATAAAGCTTCACAGAGAGAGGGGGCCCGTGCGGTGCGGCAGACCACCCATGCAATGCACATGGATCCAAACAAAACTCCTCCCCTGCCTGACGAGCGCGGGAGGAGGAGGAGCGCAAGAAGGCCCGGTGCCTGCCCCTGACCCGTCGCCGTCGATGCCGTTACCGTCGCGCGCGTGACCTCTCCCTGCCGGGGCGGGGCTGGCCTGTTTGGCTTGGCGCCAAAACCCGGGCCGTGGCGTGGCGTGGCACGGCAGAGGGAGAGGCCCCATGCATGTCGCGCTCACCGCGTCGCCACCTCCTCCTGCCGAATTGTCGCGGCCTAGCTCGTGCCTGGTGCTGCCTTGTCTGTCCACCCATCTGCCCAGCACGTTTGGATGCACGCACTCGTCCGCTAGCTTCCCCGCTTCGACCGGGTGCACGTATCCGGTACTCTGACACGAGGACGTGATGCACGCTGTCCGATCCGTCGTCGTGACGGCTCATGGCTCGCAACAAAGCCAACGGGCCACACCACTATCTCCGCGCTGGCTTTGCTACTGCTCGCGGCCCGGCGGCGCACGGCGCAGGACGGTTTGGAGACCAGGAACGGGAAGGCCTGAAAGGGACGCGGCGGAGGCGGCCGGCCAGCAAAGCGGAACTGGTACAAAGGAACACGACATACGTGCGTGATGTGCGCCGGGTCAAGACAATGCACAAATCGCTGTCTCGCGGTCGATTTGTTGGCTTAGCGCTTTTGTTAAAATCTCCTCAACGAAACTACTGCGATGCGACCCACGGATCGTGACAGAAGTGTGCAGCAACCCTTTTGCGTTAACTCACTCCGGAATGAACACACCTGACTCTCCACTAGGCTTCCGATATATACAGTACAGTTATTTGTGGCTGGAAAAAAGGTGTACTCTGAAACCGTAGTCCAAACTGCTACAGAGATGTACTACATTGTACCTTTTCCTTTTTTTTCTACTGAGAGTAAAGAGCACTAGTACGTATTATCTATCTATCTCAAATTATTTGTCATCCTCGATTTTACCTGAGTCATTGAATATTTTTTTGCATGTCTAGAATTTAATATTTTTTGAACCTGAACACAAAAACCTTCCTACTGTGGTAAGTAAATTACGACGAAAACAAAAACTAACTAAGAGGGTGTTCCTTTCGGGCTAAAGAACTATCCCATCGAGGAGCAAGGTAACATACATCAGCGATCGGCCATATTAATTTGACTTTGATTAACATTCATTCTGCAGGCGTACAACTTTATGCATGTTTAGGCTAGTCTCGAGTGGAGAGTGTCATCACACGCTTATCGAAGAAATTCTTAAGAACCGTGCAAGTGGAGAGTCATGGTGATGACACTCATCTCTCATCCCATGACACTCCATCTCTTCTCTCTCACGCCATGTCAATGAATTTAATCGCTTATGACACTCCCATGACACTCCCATTGAGATTTGCCTTAGGTCGTCGATATTGATGAGATGGATGCATTGCCCTGTGCTCGAGATTCATGTGAACAGCATTTACGGCTACGCAGAGTTGGCCGATTTGGCGACTTGTGCGCGCGGACATAAAGACGCACACGACTGCCTGCAGCCCATGTTCAACTAGATCAGGGTGTGATAAAATTTAGCCGCGCAAATATCTATCAGGGGAAGTGGCATGATATTGGTCATTACTGCAGTTTCGGAAGCGCTGCGCCACAAAGTGTTACTAGTAATCCTTTTCGTGTTAACGCGGCTCATGTGATCATTAAATACAATGTGTATGCGGCGTAAGAACGTTTGTGATGATTTCGCTAATAAAAGATTAGTTTGCTTGGTTTTCTAGGAGATGTTTATATAGAGATAAGGTGTATGTGCTTGTTTTCATATATATTGGCAAATGGTTTATAACTGCGTTTTTGTGTTGTGTTTCATAAAAACAATTTGTATTGTGGCAGCGGTTGAGAACCAGTTTCACGAAAAGAAAGAGGGTGGCGCAAGGCTAGAAAGTGCGACACGCTTAGTCGATCTCATGAGAAAAATGAGGAGACAATGGAGCATTTTTTATCGAACATGCAAGAAGAATTGTGTGTCTTTGTATTAAGGAGAAGAAAACGGTCAAGTACATGGCCAAAGTATAGTGAGCATTGCACGAATTAACCACATTTTTTGTGCAAAGGAATGGTTCCACAACATTTTCTTGTACAGATTCACCTCACATATCTCCAAATAAACATGTACTACTACTATAGTCACTATGCACCTCATGGGTATTTATTTTGTTTGGTAAGGGTGGTGAACTCATTCATTCAGGAAGATACCTGTCTGAACCTAAGAGGCAGTTAGATAGCTCAGTTTCGCTGTCTTTTCAAATTAATTAAAGCCATAACCAAGTTGCACTAAGTACTAACACGAATTAAGACCATGCTAACATGCATCTTGTTATCGAGCAGTACACACTACTACATCTACATGTTGTATTGACAGTACTGTCCGTGCCGTAGAAGGAAGGAGAACTGATGGCCGGCCGCGCGCGCGTGGATGGACCCAGGTCTCTACCTGCATTGATGCGCAGCAACGAACAGATGGATCGGACGGCCACGCAAGGCTTTTGAGCAGGGTGGCGACGGACGCGATATAAATGTGAGCGAGGAATCTCGCATGGCCTTTTCTGGGACCGATTTATTTCTGGTAAGGAGAGCTTAACCAGTTTAGAACAGGGGCGCGCGAGCGCCGCTAGCTGAAACCTAAGCCGTTGTCGCGAGGAGCCGGCGGCACGGGAAGGAAAAGGACGGCCCAGTAAAAGAAATTGTCTGCTCGCAAATAATTTGCGCGTACGCAGCAGCAGGCCGGGGGCATGCATGTCGTGCATTGAGTGCACGCGAGCGAGAGTTGTTGATGCGTGGATCTAGAGCTAGCGAGCCGAGAGCGAGCAGCTACGGATGCAGCGATCAAGAGCAACTCGCTGCCGCGCGCAGGTCTAGCTGCTGGGCCGCTGCTGCTGCTACTACCCGCGCCGCAGTTAATGGCCGAGACGAAGGCGACTGTGCCTGCATGATGGCGCGGTCGGGTACGTGCTCGATCGTACCAGCGCGGTAGCTGAGAGGTGGTACAAAGCCGGAGAAAAGAGGGCGCCGTACGTCGACTACCCTGGGGCCTGGGCCTGGGGCGGAGAGGAGGCTCAGAGATACAGCAAGTAGGGCTCATGTACTGTTGAGTGTTGCGGAACACAAGCGCATTTGCATGCGTCCTATTCGTGTTTCCTGCTACTAATTCATGCATTGCGGCATAGTACTTCTGAAAAAGATCACTGACCATCTGTCAACAACAGTATAATGTGCGCGCTATTGTGAGTAGGAATTGCTATTCGGTGTGGTAGTATATCTCTTTTTGCTGGCAAGTGGTTTACCCATGCTGACAAATGTTAAAATCCGGGGTTGTTATTGGCTCACCCGCATGCATGTGTGGTGATACGACGAAATCCCTACGGAATTTATTCTTCTCTGACATATTATGATCCCTACAAGGAAATGATAAATATAATAGGAGTAAGAAATTTCACTAAACCACACGAGTATTTGGTCTATTGTTTCACATACTTTTAATTAGACATATCTTCTACGCCCTTGTGTTGCAAACCCAGATAAATTCTAAAATGGTCCCACATATTAGTCGAAGGAAACAGACATAGGGTCAAGAGTGGTTGACATGTGGCATTGAGACTAAAAGTTGTGAGTTTGTAAAAGAGAATGTGCAAATACTTGTAGTTCTTTGTTGAAGACTAATTGTGATTTTGTTCCACGGTAAACTAAAAGTTCTTTGAATACTTGAGGTCCCCAGTGCAACTTTTACCTTTTGTATAACGGCGTTATATATGTTAATGCATGCCTCGTATCATTCATGGACCTAATTATTAGTGGAATTAAATTAATGCTCCATGAACTTCAGGCTTTGTTGAGGGACTCCTTTTACTCCACGAACAAGGTGAACCTCTGCATGTTTTATACAAATGTAATATAAGTACTATATAACTTTTGTGGCATATATATAAATGATGTACGTATATTTTCATTCAACTTTTTGAATGTGAAGTGAGGGCCCATATACTCATACACATACATGATAAAGAAATTAGACAAGCAACCAATTATATACCACAAGCTCTCAGTTATTATTGTTATTATTATCGTCAAGACAAACCAATCGCCAGTGTAATTTTTAATATTAATAAGCTTTAGTAACGTGAGAAAAACATATCTCTGCTGGAAAATACATATCTAGTTGTTCAAAAGGTAATCCCACAAATTGGAGCCGAATCATATTAAACTCTGAATATCAACCGTGCAGTGTTATTGTTATCCATCTCATTGCCCTGTGCATAATTAATCATCTGGTGTATTATGTGCGTGTGGAGCTGTCCAGAACCCGAAATGGAGTGACACAGTGTCTTCTGCAGGAAGCTTACGTGTAGGGGAGAATTTATTGTGCCTCCTCCTAATTAATCAATGTAAAATCAGTAACTGACGCAGAAAGAGACGTGATCTCACCAACGTTTCTGCCCTACACCCTGACTCCTCCTGTCCCTGAATCTGTCCGCGCCACCCTCTCTTACCCCTCTCCTGCATCATCCTATCACTCTATCTCTATTAGCAGTCGCTATTCTCTCTCCCCCTCCCTCCCTCTCTCTCTCTCTCTCTAAAAAGACAGAGAGAGAAAACTTGGAGAAGATATGATCTTTTTGTAGGTTCAATATAGCACATGTCCTTCTCAAAGTGTAGGTAAGAAGTAAGGAGTAGTAATAATAACATTTCACTTTTTTTTGGTGGAGGGATCCTAATCTTTTTTTTCCTCAAAGATCTTCTTTTTCTTACTTCCTCTGCATAGCCGGTGTAAGCTTAGCTAGCTGCACACAGAGATAAGATCTGCACCGCCCTCTTTTGCTTGTCACTTTCACAAAAGAGAGGCCGACCAGCGCGAGAGAGCGCTATTAAGCTGTGCGCTGTTGTGGTTCTGCCTTGTGCGGATGGAGCTGTGCCTGTGGGGTTCCCATGGCCAATAAATCTTTTTCCTCGACATGGCCAGCTGAGTGAGCTTTGGCGCGGAACAAGATGTATATGGCAATTGCATGCAGATGCCGCTGAAGGCGCCCTGCTGCGATTGCTTTGTTTTCTTTTCCCTTTGATTCGCTGCGCTCCATCTCTCTTTCCCGTTTGTGGGGAGTGCAAGCGAGGCAGCTCAAGCTGGAGGAGGACAAGAACCAGTTGTCCAAGGGCTTGGACCCTTGGAGCAACAACCCTACCGCCACCACCAGCACCCTGCACTACCTGCTCCACCAGGAGAAGGAGAGAGCGCAAGCGCAGGAGCAGCAGCTCCAGATCTACCACCAGCAGCAGCAAGGCTTCGGTTACCTCCAGCAGCACCACCGCAGGCAGCAGCCGCAGTCGAGGGGCGGAGGAGGCGATGGCGTCAGCAGCGGCGAGTCCACGCCCGTGGACGCCCTGACCACCGCATTCGGGAGCGGGCGCATCGTGCGGTCCGCCGCCGGGCGCAAGGACCGCCACAGCAAGGTGTGCACGGCGCGCGGGCTGCGCGACCGCCGCGTCCGCCTCGCGGCCCACACCGCCATCCGGTTCTACGACGTGCAGGACCGCCTCGGATACGACCGGCCCAGCAAGGCCGTCGACTGGCTCATCCGCAACGCCAAGGCAGCCATCGACGAGCTGCCCGACCGGCCTGAGGCGGCTGCGGCCGCCGAAGCTGCTGCGGAGGCCACCGAGCAGGTGACGTCGACGTCATCCTACGGGTTCGGCAACCCCGGTGGCGGCGCAATCAGCGCTGTGGCCGGCGGCTCGTTCATTCAACATTCGGTCGGCGCAGACGACGGTGTCAAGTCCCTGTTCCCCTCGTCGTCGACAGCCAGCACCACCCCTGCCCACGACGAGTACCGGGGCTCCCCGCCGGACCTGCTGTCGCGAACGACAAGCAGCCAGCCGCAGGAGCTTTGCCTCACTCTCCAGTCTAACCAGCACCAGATCTTCAGCTCGAACCAGCACCACGGTATGATCTCTAGTGCAGGCGTCCACCAAAGCTGGCCGGAGAGAATGCCGTCGTCGTGGCACGCCTCGGAGAACAGCGCGGGAGACGGCCGCGGCAATGGGGACGCCTACATGTTCGGCATGCAGCAGCGGCAAGGGCTAGACCAGAGCCAGCTCTTCCCCCAAGGGGAACCCCTTCAGTCCGGTGGCGGCTGGGCAGCGTCGGCTCGCACTTGGCTAGACCCCCTCGCCGCAATTCACCAGCCGTCGGCAATGGCTGGAGGCCAGGTCGGGTTCAGCCACCTGGTTGGCGGCGGCGGCGGGTTCATGGGGTTCCTCGCGCCGGCGACGGCGCAGCGGCTCCAGGCCGACGAGGAGCAAGGAAATGAAGCCATGAGAAGAGACTGATGATGATGAAGTGAAGAACACAAGAAGGTGAAACACGATGAGCTTCACTTCTAACAACACGCTCTCTCTTCATTATTAATCTCTGGTCAGTTTGTACTATGTCATTTCATGTAGGAGTGAATTTATCATTAGCTGCTGCTAAATTCATGTTTGTATAACTAGTGTTCGATTAAGACGTTCCCTTGGAACTAGACAGTCATCACTGTTGCATTAGGTTGCTGCTGCCGTTCTTTTTTGTTTAACTATATTCTGAGCGTGGACAACATGTGGTGCCGATGAGATGAAGTCTGATTTTGATGGGTTTCCTCCTTTGGACCTTTTAATGTTTCTTACCTCATTCATTATTCTAAGGAAGATTCTGGCTGCCCTTTAGCCAATTTTGACGGCTGTCGTCCCTAGATCCTGATTCCATAAAGGCAAGCCAACAATATATTCAACCCGCGTCATATGTGTAGGGTAATAGAGAAATGAGCAGAGCGGAATTTGAAAAAACAAAACAGTTTACTCTTCTGTAGCAGTTAGGAGTGCAAGTGCTGTGCTGTTTGCTTCTGATGGCTCCATGCCGATAATGATAGGGGGCAGGCAGGAAGAAGGAACGGGGATCTATGCATGCCTCTATTATTGGAAGTGAGTGGGATCCTTGCCTCTCCTTCCCTTTCCTCTTTCTTCTCCTTTCACTGTTTGGGGGCATCTTTCTGCTCATCAGAGACTGTGAACCTTCTGAAATTGCATGTATGTCATGCCGTACGCATGCACTTCTGACAATTGCATGAAAGAGGCTGGGACGATAACATATCAACATCCTACTAATTTGGCACTGGCTTGCTCAGAACTCGTCGCTGTTTGTTTCTGGTTGTTTTTAGCCTAGGGACTTGCTTCTTTGCATGTCAGCCTCAATGTTCCTCTGAATTTGTTTCCCAGTTCGTGTTCATGAAAGAATATGTTGCACATTCTTCCCATGCAACTGTGTCAATGACCTCATCACAATAACCAGCCATATAATAGTGTCAACCCACATACATATACATCAAACGAAAATTCATGAATTGACTTGACCTTGAATCTTTATTTGTCACCTTTTTTCTTGTAGAGACTTGCTGTGGGTACGTAGTGGAACGAAAAGGCTGCCGTTAGAGAAAACGATGAAACACAGTGTTTTCCTGCTGCTACCCATGCATCCCTCTCCCTCTTTCTTCTGCGTTGCAGTTGCAAGCTGCTCAGACAACGAACATGGTAGAGATAAAAGTATGGCACACAATGATTGCAGGCTCTCTTTCCCATTTGAAGATGCTGAGGATAGGTCACTTTCTACTGCCATAGGAGCAGATCCCCAGTTGCCAGCTATGGCCACTCTCTTTTGCATATAGTGCTCACAGACCGTTGTACTTTCTTGTTCTAGCTAAGAAACAAGGAAAATACTAATTAAAAAGGCAAGCGTCTTAGAATGTTTAATCTTACTAGTACTGTGCTACTACAACGTGAGGGCTAGTTAGAATCTGGAGAAGATTAAAAAAATACAGCTCCTTTATATGGTTGTATTAGTTCTGACTCACCACACGTTTTCGGGCCTAATTTGAACTGTGTACAAAGGAGAGGTCAATAGGGGTCACACTACGTACTATTCCAATTTACTCTGACAAGCTTGGAGTAAATTAGCTTTGTTAATATTCAAATTAAAAATATGTGCTACACAAATAACTATAGACAATGAGGTGATTTGTTGGTCTAAACAAGTTGTGAAATGTATAGTTTCGTTTGCATTGTGATTTTATTCATCTCAATGCACAGTTGGAAATGGAAATATATGTTCAGTTCCACTACTAATTACCACGCCACATACAGCGCGCGCGCACACACCCAATGGTGTTAGTAATTTCACGCCACCTGCACTCTGTGTTGTATAACAGTATATTTTTCGATAATATTCACCGATGTATATATATACACATTGACTGCAGGTACGCGATTAGCAATAATGTCCTCCGTGTGATTGGCAAGACCGAAAGTATCTATTCTCATGAAACAAAGATCCTTACTCTAGCGGATAAACATGTACCGTACAAAATATTGCGTGTGGCTGTTGGCTAAAGAAGAGCTGATGACTCGAAAAGGGAGGATTACGTACATGTGCGCCTTCCGCGGTTCTGCCTTGTGTAATTTTCGCTATAGGGTTACCACCAAGTTTTGCAAATTGAAACTCTGCATTCTGGAGCTGCCTACAGGCCCTAGAAAAGCTACTAGCAAAGCCTGAACGCAGAGCACAACCACAACTGCATATGACGGGACGGGCTGTATTCTCCGTCCATGTCAATGCCGTCTCCACGCGCGCGCCCGCTTCCGGCGTCACTGCCGGTCTCAGATTGCAACGTCATGTCGGCATCCTGCGGGAAGACCAACATATATACACGCCTTGCCCATCCGAGTAGCGCGCACCGGCGTAACTACCGGCCGTACGCGCGCCCATGCCGGATCCCGTATTTTCATGAGCACGCAAGACAAGATCGAGACCAGTCGGCTCGTATCACTTCTGGATATCAATCGATCGCGGGACAGGATAACGCTGCCCGATCCGGCGAGAAAAGACGACGACAACCTCGGGGAAGTTTCATCGCACCCGGCACTCTCCAAGGAATCATCAACGCCCAGTTGATCGACACGGGCGTCAGGTCAGTACACCGTAGAGAGAGGCGACGAGGTTGGAGGTGGGTCGCTTTTGGAGATTCGCGCGGCAAGCAGGCCGGCCGGCTGCTTACCAGGGCGCGCCGGACATGGCATATTCCGCTTTGCGGAACTCCTATTGCGTCGTCACGCTCGTTGATGTGGACGGAGGCTTGAGCCAGAACAGACGATGATGCCAATGGACAAATCGTGCGTGGAAAGCCTAGTAGGCAAGTGGGTAAAAGATCCCGCGGCGGAACGGCGAGATCGCGAGAGTGAGCACGGGAAGGCCGGCCCAGTATCCGAAAACCCAAAACTGGCCCAAGACCAAGTGGGCAGTTATAAACCTGGGCCCATAAAACAAATGGGGAGTGGTGATCCCACTCATCGACGTTCCGGAGTTGAGAAACTTTTGAACTGGTACTTGTACCGCATTTTTTTTTCCAGTGAAGCAGGAAGCAGAGCAGCCTTTTGTTTCAGTGCTATGGAATCTGCTGGTGGAAGGTATTGGTGTCAACAAATAGAATATGGTTGTTGGGTGGTACAAGTGCAGTCCCAAATACATAGTACGCCTGGTGCTGGTACGGCACTCAGCGTAGCGCCATCGCTCTGAAAATTTAATGACGGATCGCTGAGCTATGAATATTTCGATCAATTTAAGTGACGAACCGTATTGAGCTGATTGGTGTTAATTTTCGAGATGAATCTAATGAGCTGTAATTAATTTATGCTTTTGCTGAAAAGTAATGCTACGAGTAACCTGATCTTCGATAATCATGACTTAATTAACCTCATTAGACGTTCGGTCTCGATGAAATTAGATCTAGGTGACTGTAATTTATTTTATAATTAAAGCTTTATTTAATACTTTCTACAATAGTAAGATTCTTTTTGATGGTGATGATGTCACAAAGTTTGTAGGTCGTAGTACAAACGAACACATGTGCTGGTGCAGCACACAGAGAGGAAGCGCCAGTCGCTCTGAAAACTAATGACGGATCGCGTGAGCCGTGAGAGGCCACTAAACTTCTGGAAGTGATGAGCCGAAAGTGAGCTCGTTGGAGATCACGTGTCCACGTGTCCACTGACCGGAGAAGTAAATCCGCCGGTGTTTTTCTCCTCCCCTTTTGCCGGAAAAATGTAACGAGAGGAGTAAACCTTGACACGGCGGATCACGGAACGGACGAGGAAGGTGGATTCGTCTTCGTCCTTGTCGGTCGTGAAAGCTGAACGAGAAGAGAGGCGTGGCGACAGGCGACCGAGCCTTGCCCTCGGTGCGCACTGCAGTTACACCGGTCGGCGTCGCCGATTGCGAACAACCACCAGCTCAGCCCGGTACAGTATGAGCGCGAGCCTTCGTCAGTTGCCGACCAGAGGCAGACAGCTGCCGAGTGTCGCCTCTCGCCACCAACCAAGCGAGCAGGACCTGGGCGCGCGAGAAGACTCCGCTCCCATCCCTGTCCCTGCCTCGGCCGGCTGGCCACCAGCTGCGCGTGCGCCGCCAGACTCGCTGCTCGAAACCACTGCGTCAGCGTCACCCGGTTTCAGTGGAGTCTCTCGGCCGATCAACGGTGGTTCCTCGCCGCGCATGGGGCCGGATTACCAGCTTGCCTCCGGTGCTAAGCAAGTCTACGAATCGGAGGGAAAAGAAGGCAGCGTATCGACTCGATTCGCGTCGCCATCCCCGGCCCGTCGCGGCGTCACGTCTCGCCGGGCGCAAATGGCCACGTCGAAATTTCAAATACCGGCGGGCCCGCTTTCCCGCACCGGCCGAGCGTGCCGCGCCTTTGCCCCACATGACTTGGACAAACCTGCCCAATCGGAGCACTACGCGCGCATCCGTTGCGCTCGGCACGGGTGCCCGCCCCCACTACGCGCGCGCACCGGTCAGGGGCCCCGCCCCGTCGGCCACGTCTGAAACCTACGCATCTAAGGAAACCACTGACTTTTTGATTCGCCACTCGATAGAGAGAGAGAGAGAGGGAAATAAAAAAAGAAGCCGCTTTAAACAAACCCGTCCCAAATCATCAGCCCGCCCCGCCGCGGCTTAAGCTTATAAGAGCAGCCGCGCGAGGTGGTACTAAGCACTTCCACACCACCGCCCCACTTCATCTCACTCACACCTCACCAACCAGCAAGTCGACACAGCAAGCTTAAGGTTACCACACGCTCCGACCGAGCAAACAAGGCAATGGATCACGCGCGCGTTGCAGCTGCCGGAGCGGCCGTGTCGGGCAAGATGAGCAGCGACCCGGGTTCCGCGTGGTTCGGCGCGGGCGAGCACAGCGCCTCGTCGGGTCTTGGCCACAACACGCGGCTCATCGGCACGGCCGTCGCCGCCTTCGTCTCCGTGCTCGGCCTCGCCCTCTTCCTGCACCTCTACATCTGCCACGTCCGCCGCCGCAACCGCCGCCGGCGCGCCGCGGCCGCCGCGATCGTGCCGACCACCGCGGAGGCGGCGCCCAAGGGCGGCCTCGACGCCGCCGCCATCGCGGCGCTGCCGATCGCGCTGTACGGGAACAAGGAGGAGGCGGCCGAGTGCAGCATCTGCCTCGGCGCCGTGGAGGAGGGCGAGACGGTGCGGGTGCTGCCGGCCTGCGGCCACGTCTTCCACGTGCCCTGCGTCGACACGTGGCTCACCTCCAGCTCGTCCTGCCCCGTCTGCCGCGCAGTGGTGGAGCCGCCGCCGCCGCCGCAGGGCGCCGCGGCGCTCTGCGTGGTGGAGAAGCCGCAGGACGCGGAGAAGGCGGCGGAGGAGGCGGGGAGCTCCGCGCCGGTGCGGGCGATCATTGGCGCGTCGCTGATGAAGATGCTCAGCAGGGAGAGGCCGTTGGTGCGGAGGCCGCAGGTCGCCGACGCCGCGGACTTGGACTTGGATTTGGAACGGCAGCAGCCGCAGACAGAGTCGTCACAGCAACAAGAACAAGCTGTGAATAATAATTAGTTTGATTTCTTTTTCTTTCCTTTTGGTTTTGCCATTTTCCACATCATTTGTACATCCAGCACTCGCGTGAGTGATTCTAAGCAAGTGTACGAGCTCTTAACCATTTTTAATGAATGTTAAGGGTCTGTTTTGAAATATGTGGCTTCGATTCAAATTTCTGCAATTCTTCGTTTTTCAAAGGATCCGCAACTCTTATTCAGTGTGAATCAAAATCCTAGAGCTTCCCGATGATCTACTCTTAATGACAGTTTGACAGTAGCTAGACATGGATGAAGCTTCTAATTTTACCCATCCCTGTATGAAGATTGAAGAGAAGTGGATAAAACTTTTATATTGTAGGAAAATATTCCTTCTCGGATGTTCTGAAAGTGCTCCATGTTTGGCATGATAGTTTTGCGCCACCTATCTGACCATTTACAGACATTAGGTTCTGCTTTGGTACAGCCTATTCCTCAGCTTATGCACAGAAATAAGCATAAGTTGTGTCAGATATCAAGGTTATACAAACAACAGCTTTAGTTGCGCAACTTTACAGTAGCCGTTTTTTATTTCAGTGCGCAGAAGTTATGTCAAATAGGACCCAGGAGAATTAAGCCCATTCTCTCCTCTTTCCTCCACTCCTAGTTATGCACATGCCTAATGTCACTTTATGCAAAAATGTTATGCCTTCGGATGAGTCAGCCACCTTTCTGGAACCTTTAGATTTGTGCGAGATTTGGTGGCTATTTGGATCCCAAGTTTATGAAAATCAGATTTGGTAAGACCAATTTTAGCCTGAAATTCCATAAGTTGGTCACAACGGGAATAATCAAAAGTAGTTTTTTTGCAAAACGGAAATTCCAGCTGTGTTTTCTTTTAGATAAGTCCAAATTGTACAATGACGGTGACGGTCACATGGGACGATGTCTCTTACTAGGCAAGCAAAGTCTTCGTAGAAAACTTCCCGCTAAAAAGACTAGTCTCTGCAGAAAACAACACCAAAAAGCACTCCTGTCATTTTACAGAGATAAAGAAAAGAACGGTGGATGAAGATGAAACCGGATAAGTTAACTAGAACGGTATGGAAGCACTACAATAATCCTCTAACGGATTGCGCAAGTATTGACCTCGTGTCGATTTCTCTTTCCACGACGACCTCTGCTCAGCCATTCCCATATAGTAATGGAAACGCGCACTGATCAAACACACATGCATATTCAAGTGCTGCTGAGTTCTCACACATGCGCAGTGACGAGCTCACACGAGTCAACACTAGCCAGCGAGCCGCGCGCACCAGCCGGCAGCAGTCAGCTTCATCACGAGGACACCGGCCGGAGCGCTTGTCGCCGTCGTCCAAAGGAGCCCGGACCCGTTGGGTTCTCCGCACTAACCAAGTCTCGCCTTGGCATCTCTGCTGGACGAAAAGCAGGCAGCCGGGAGTGCCCGTCCGACGCAAAAGACTTGTTCTCCAACTCGAAAGTTGCGGCCGGTGACTTGGAAAGCTGACGCTTACGTCGCCGTACCGGGCCAAAAATTCGGTTGGGTCGCCGGGAAAGGCGAAGGAATTCCGGCCGGCTCGCCTAGTGGTTGTTGGATGGGGCCGGGCATCCATGATCCGTCCTCCGCGAGACAGCGAGAGGAGAGAGCGCGATTCGGCTCGAGTTCCATATGGAGGAGCTGATATGATACGGCCTCGATCGACTCATGGATTTGATTTGAATATGATCCGCCTATATAGAAATGAAGGCATGTCCGTGTTACACAGAAGCGGTGCGAGATAAACATGGCGAGTTCGCTCCGGGCATATTCAATGGCCGGTGATTCCGGTTAGTGGGGGGTAATAAACAAGGTTTAGGCATCAGGGTAGCTGAGAACTTTAATTTGCCGAACGCAAGCAAAGTTGTTTATGCAGTTATGCTCGCAGCAGAAGTACTGATGCTGCAATCTGGACCAGTCGATTGCACTAGGAGGTTTTGGATTAGCAGGAATAGATTCTCTGGGCATCGAAGGTTATGGATAAAGCTGGATAATGTTCACCGGCTTTCGCATTATCAGCAGTTCTACCACGATAAACCTACTCCTAGCCCAAGTCGAACGCGTAGCAGAAAGTTAGGTAGGTGAAGTCTGAAACTTCGCTGCCTGTAGGCTGTAGCGGACCGAGTCTGAAACTCTGAATACAGCCTTTCGCTGCTTCTCTCGAGACCATGGTTGCATTCAAATGACACTGTTTTCTGTTTCTTCCTCTCTTTTTTTCTTCTTTTGAGATAATGACAACTCTCCTTTTGGGTGGGAGCCAGGCCTCGGTAGGACAAACAAGGAATCAAATTAGCACCATGAGAATGAAACTAAAGGGCACTGCTAAAAGGAACATAGAAATGGCAGCATACCCTCTAACACCAGTAGAAAAGTCAGAACATCTGAATTCTGAAACCAGAGCCGGAGCTGCCGGACATATGTTGCGCATCAAGTCTCGCAGAGGGAGTTACGTGCCGCACCAACGTACAGCGACCTGAATGATACGTTTCAGGTATCGTTAAAGCAGGATCCAGGCCATGTGAATTGGACTTCTGTACTGAGATAAATTGGTGCGAAAAAAAGACAATTTTCTCATAAGCCATGATAAGCTGGAGAGTGAAAGCTCCATGCCAAAGGGGAAAGCAAATCACCTGCCAGACGAAAGTTCAAAGGATGGTTGGATGCTTAAGGTGTTTTACACTGCAAAAGTATATCCAGAAAACATGGTTAGCAGCTCAAGCACTCAACAAGATCGCAAAATTGACTACAATCTCTTCAACTGCTAGCAGCACAGAGCAAGAGAGTCACAGGCAGCAAGAGAATAGCTGGGCCGTAAACTGACGGACCATGGGTCCATGTCCAATGATAGTCGCATCACAAAAGACAAAACAACGCGTAATGGACATCTGACATTCCGGGTCCACTCCACGCACCTGATACAGCATCAAGGCGAAAATGGCAAATCCATGAGCGGGATATTGGGCGTATGCGTTTGGAGCAAGTTGGCCGCAAACTGGAAACGCGTTTCAGAAATCGGCCACCTCGGCACCCCCACCTCGGACACAATTCGGACCTGGCCGCCTTGCCGTCGGCCGTCGCTGCTTTCATCAGCCATCGAAGCCGCCATCCCAGCGCACCGCCGGCCCCTTCAACGCCGCCAGCCCACAGCTCTTGTCCCCGCAGAAGTACTCCCATACAACTCGCAAGCACGTAAGCCTCTGTCTTGCTCCATCCCCGTCATGGCCGTCAATGCACCGCCATGCTGCTGCTCGCATCCATACACCAGCGGCGCCCGGCAGAACAATGGCTACAAGGGCAAGCGCCAACGAACCCTGGCCGAAGTTGCCTGGTTCCTGGGGCTGGGATCGTCGCCTGGCCCAGGCAGCAACCAAACAAGCCTAGCTTCATTGAGTCGAGGCCATTTCGACTACGGATTCATGACATTGGAGAACTTCTTTTCTGCTGTAGGCACCGAAGAGGTTCTGTCAGAGGATTCAACATTTGATATGTGGAATGTCGGTATCGTGTTTCTTGAGAAATGGTTCAGGCATATCTGCAGAGTACCACCTGCTGACCTTACAGGTGTAGGTTCAGCAGAATCATAAACATTCAGCATCCACGAAGAATAGTAGAAGCTAGAAGGGGAAGCACCACCAGTTAACACTGAGCATCCACGAATACGTAGATCAGGCATTGGATGTTTTGCGCGTGAAAGAAACCGAACGGGCTAGACAACCATTGTCAGATACGGTACGAACTTACATGAAAATTTTCAAATATGACTTGAGCCCACAATTTAGAGAAAGCTTAATAAATAACAAACTGTTCCACTCACTAAATCTGGCCTAACTGGTAACCTACCACCACCAAAAGATTCAGAGATTATCTAACATTGTACAACACTCTAGGTAAAGGCAGAATTCAGAACATAGCACCAGTTTTGTGTGGTGCCAACAAAACAGCAATGGTTTTGTGCATCTTCATGAAACAGCACAGCAACCAGTAGCGCACATCTACATTCTGTAACCATTTTTCCTTCACATTTAGCTAAACCAAATGACAGAATTGCCCTTTTCTTTCTGAGCTCATTCCCTAGCAATCGAATTTTTATTTCTCCAGCAATAGACTCAGTTTCCAGCAGGCTATCATGGAACTTGTATTCTCCACGACATTTGTAACATGTTTCTTTTTTCACATATGCATGTTTGTTACTATGCAATCTGTGATCCTTTGTCTAAAGTTGACAAGCAATAGCAAATTTCGGCTATTTACATTAAAGGTTGAATCTGGAATGTATGGGGACAATTTGGTCAGTCTATATATGAACAAAAGCCTACAGATACAGGAAAGAGTGAAACCAGCACGAGTACTGCTTTATGGATGCATATAGTAAATCTGGTGTTGTTTGATGAACCCATATATTTTGAGTGTTATTTTAGGGTCCTTTGGTACAGCTTCACTAGCAGCTTCAACTTCAGATTATAGGTCAAGTTGTACCAAAGAGCAAGTTAGGCTATCTCCAACGGTGGAGGAGGCCCTTTACCCAAAATGTGTGTGTACAATAGCCTTTGAGATAGAAAGGGTAGTGACCAAAATTGACAATCTCCAACAGAAGGCCCGAGATGGGTGTGGCGGAGACCGAAGTGGAGCTCGCACCGGTGGATACGGCTGAGATGGGTGTGGCGGAGACCGAAGTGGAGCTTGCACCGGTGGATACGGCGGCCGGCGCGCTCGGGGCGAGGAGATGCGGCGGCCGACGCGCTCGAGGCGAGGAGATGCAGCGGCAGCGGGGCGGAGCAGATGCGTGCGCTCCGGGCGAGCCGATGCGGCGGCGCGAGAGGGGTGCTCGGGGCGGAGCAGATGCGGCGACGCTCGGGGCGGCGACGGTCGACCGTGGATGTGCTCGGGGCGGTCGCCTCTGCAGCCTCCGCCGGAGGCGCCTCGCCTCCGCAGCCTCCACCGCCGGCGCTAGCTACAACCACCGATTCTTTCTGTCTTGTACGAGCCCTCGCTCTGGATGGAGAAGGTGGCTCCTCAAATGTAGATCAGATAGTGTAGCTTGCTCAAAATGGAGCATCTATTTGAGTGGCTCGTTGGAGATGTCTTTTTGTATTTTTTGACCCATTTTGCATATGAGTAGCCTTTTGGGGAGCCCGTTGGAGACAACCTTAGAAGAAGTACTTTTAGCATAAGCTGTTGTAAATTGTTTTCTTTTTTGTACTAGGATGGTGAAGCTGAAAATAACAACTTTTCACGAGCTCACACTCACAGCTTTGTTTACGAACAGATAGGATAAGTCTGTTTTGCTAAACGATTTGATTGCATAAGCTGAAATAAGCGGGATAAGCTGTTTTGACCCATAATCCGGAATGAGGTTGTTTTTTCCATGAGCTGAAGCTCTACCAAAGGGACCCTTAACACAGCTCACTGTTGGATTTCCCCTTGTTAATACTTCAGCTACTGTTGGATTTCCCCTTGTTAATACTTCAATTCTAAAGGAGCATATGGTAAAGAGAAAATTCTCTCTATGACCTCCAAAAAGATGAGACTTCTTTCTATGACCTTCAAAAAATCAAACTTTCCTATGACATTTTTGACTTTCCTCTATGGCCTTGCCGATAGATTTGATGTCTAACGGTGTTAAGTTTAGTATAAAAAGACCGTTTTACCCCTCGAACAAAATAAACTTGTTTTTTTTAAAAAATATTCTATTGGAAGTATTTATTTTTTGGTTGTTGTATAAATAGAAACATGTATTTCAGCTTGTTTTAAAAGTTGAACTGGAACCAGAAAATAAATACTTCCAGCTGAATATTTTTGTTAAAGAAAGTTTATTTCGTTCTAGGGATAAAACGGTCTTTTTACACTAGACTTAATACCGTTAGACACTAAATTTGACGGAGGAAAGTCAAAAATAAAATTGAGCCTCATAGAGAAATTTGATTTTTTGAAGGCCATAGAAGAAAGTCTCATATTTTTGGAGGCTATAGATGGAATTTTCTCTATGGTAAATAACACTAAAAACATGTCGCCGCTGACACCATGGGAAGGCAACAAATGTACTACAAGATCATGCTTCACTGAAAATTTCTATTGTACTCAGAGGCTGCGTACTTTTTAGATGAAGGAACTTGTTCCATTTCTAAAAAAGGTCATGCCCCAGCCTCACTGAACAGAGGCTGAGTATTTGACTGCAGGAAGGGTCAGTCTTACTGTACAAGGTCATGCCTAGCCATTAGAATCCTGTTGTGTAAACCGCTGTAGCTACAAGAAATTCTTATAGGTGAACACGTGGAAGCGAAGACAGATGTAAGTAGCGTACATCTTGAGCAGATGACAAGTTTGAGATGTTCAAAAACATAAAAAAAGGGACAAATGATGAAAAAGAACACAAAAGATCATATTAATAACAACCAGCAAACCAAGCACCAGAAGTCCAGAACAGACTCAACAGCAACCCAACATCCCCACCTAAAAGAACATACATTGAAGCAGCAATAACAACATAATACACAGGCCAAAAATATGACAAAGAAACATTGTAAATTCTAAATTACAATCAATTCAACTGCATTCCCTTAAAGAGTGAATCAAAGCTGAATAGCATATTATGTATAAAAGCATGAACCAAAACTAGCTCCACCCATCACACATGATTTCTTCAACAAAAGCTACATGGATGGATAAAACAGACCAACAAAGCAACAAATATCTGCTGCCATTCAGATAATATAAAGTAGGATCCAACATCATATATCACAATGTCAGGACAGATTGCTTGTCAATATTCAGCAGAAAGAGTAATGCAAATAGCATGTTGCTGAAACCTACCATTCATGTCTGAACCATAATACCATCCACTCAACTGGATAAGCAATTGTAGCACAGTAATCAGTTAGGACTCTTTAAACCATTATCTATTTTTTATAACCCTATATAACAAAACACTGGTGTTATCATATCATAACATGCACACCATCAGTTCTAAAAGACCAACTATTCAACCAAAATGCAGGAAGAGTAACGTGTTCTTCTGCCTAAGTGGAGCCCTACGACGCACCGACGTGACATGCTTCATCTTCAGCGCATGAACTCTATTGACATCCATGCTCCCTTGTTAACAATTTGCTACCATTTTACCAAGATGCCTTCCCTTCTGCACCACAATATAGTGTCATATTACCAAGAAGAAAATTCACTGTAAAGCTCGTAAATAGGTTCACATGTGGATGCGGAATCTGATGGTTTGTCTTAAGAGATAATTTTGCAACTAATTTTCAAGTGATGAAATGCATGTTTATTAGCAAAACAAATCAAGAACCACCTCAGTCATAAATAGCCAAAATGCTTCAGATTTCATTGCATCTTCAATGTATCAAACCATTGCTGTCGGCTGTTGCCATAATATGGCCACATTACTCCCATTGTTGAAATTGAAGCAGGCAACCACAAATAATAAATAAAGAGTAAAATACACTTGTGTTCCTTAAACTTGCTCCATAGTGTCATCTAGGTCCATAAACTTGTAAATTGCACAAACACATCGCTAAACTTATCTCGTCCTGTCATCTACATCCATGAACTTGAAAATTGCACCAGCACATCCTTAAACTTGTCATATTTTGTCATTTAGGTCCACATCTCTATTATGGCTATGGTTTACAAAACCGTGAAAGTATATTAGTTTTCACGAAAATCGGAAAAACAGTTCTAGCCTGGTTTGCCTAGTTTCGCTAAAAAACAAAAATGAATACTATAACAAAATGTTTTTTGCTTATTTTTTTGTTCAATTTTTGACAAAAAAAAAAGATACTATAGCATATTTGTTAGCCCTGATTATGACAAAAACATGCACATGTGGCATGCCACATGGTGCTCTTAGCCATCATTTTCCACCAACGATGATCCATCACGTTTTCATGTATCGAGATGACATCTTCATGCTCTATAGATTTAACATGTTGAAATTTTTTACCATTATTCTTATCAAAAGTGGTCAGTTAATTAAACTTGAAATGCCATTTAGGTAGGTTTAAACATTATAATAAACATGTGAACCTAGATGACACCAAAAGATAAGTTCAAGGATGTATTTCTGTAGCTAACAAGTTTATGGACCTGAATGACACCACTAGACAAGTCCAGGGACGCGCTTGTGAAATTTGCAAGTTCATGGACCTAGATGACACCTCGGAAGAAGTTTAAGGACGGCTGGTGTATTTTACTCATAAATAAATATAATATGTTCAGAAGTAACTACTAGTAGCTGACTAAGGCACTTCCGCGCTAACCAAGCTTATTGGCAGGAATCTATTTCCTCCAAAACTATGAATGCATCAGCACCAGCACTAAACCCTTAACTCATCCATTAAACAACAAATGGCAGAAAACTCTCAACTCACCTGCGCAGCTGCTGTCAAGATCTCTTTCATCTGCCCGAGCTGTCCTCAGACTTACATGGGAATTTTTGGTCTTCGCCATCGTCTCCTGTGCCTGCAGATAGAATAAGCAAAAGTTAGTTTGTGTTTGTGGAAGTTAGCATTTCCCTAAAATGTAGATACAACTGGTTCATAGTTGACACTTGCCATTGTTGAGGTCTGGAATTGATATGGACTCCTTTAGCCTTTTCAGTTCATAATCAACGTTAGCCATGTCTTTCGCCATTTGTTTAACCTTCTCAACGAGTTTCACATACTTTGAGGACCACCTGCTATGCATACAGAGGCAATAGGTGTGCAGTTGTTGCAACACAACATGCTTCTGCTCAGTGATGCCCAAAACGCCCGAATATGAATCAACATCTTTGCCATGCAGCATCATGTTCTTGTACTGCTGAAATTCAGCTGATGACTTTTTCACTAACTTTTTATAATGTTCAAGGGAGCGAAACATCACCTCCCTTGCCTTCTCGAATTGATACATTTTGGTTTCATTTGCTCTAAGGTCCTTCAGTATAGCACACTTAGTAGATTCAATTTTGTGATCCTTTTCCATCACCATCTTCTTCAGGTACTGCACTTCTGCTTGAAGTTGCTTCGAATATTTTTCCTTGTCTGAGTATCCCTTTTCCATACAGAGCACGTGAGCACACATTTGTTGGAGGCAGCCACTAAAAGACTGAAGAGATTGTCCATGCTGTTGGACAGGATAAGGTGAGATTTCCGAAGGAACGTTTCTGATGACAACAGATCCAACACCGAAATTGTCTTCGTCATCATCGTCAATTTGAATTGCGTGTTGCAGATTGGATGCAGGTTGAGTGGTTCCAGAGATCAACTGCTGAGAGCTTGAGGAACCATCTTGCTCAAACATTGCAAGCTGCCAACCAAAAGATGAATTGCAAGGAGAAGTCTGGCTGTTCGCACCCAAGCGATTAATTCCTCCCCCATCACATTCTGTATCACTGTCCAACAGCTCAACATCTAAAAATGAGCAGCTTCGTGATTGAAGCTCAGCGTGTCCATGGTCCACTCCATGGATCTCTTCCTTCTCCAGAAATGTCCCCTTGCAATCCACAGGGACAGTAACAGTCACCTCGTCCTTACCCTCTCCGAATAGTGGCATATCTTCCAAGTCCCCAAGTTCTTGGCTCAGCGCATAAGCGAAGGGGTCCTCTTGGTTATCCTCCTCCACCTCATATTCCTCAGAAATCCCCAACTTCTCACCCGCCCCCTGGCAAGGCTGCAATGTCTGACCCTTCAATATCTTACGAAGGGGCAATATTTCATCAACCGCGGCAAAGAGCTCCGGCTTTTGGTACTCCAACAAACAGAGGAAGTACGGCGCATACCGTTGTGGCGTCCCGGACTCCACTTTCCCCTTCAGCACCGCCCAAACCAACACGGCCCAATCCACGTCGTAGGCCTTCCCCTCCTCGACCAACCGCATCGCCGCAGCAACCTCCTCCGACGCCATTCCGCAATCCTCCCCATCTCCCAGCAGAATACGATCGCGGACGAACCTCCTCACAACGGCGATCGCCTCCGCGGAGGAGAGGAAATCCGCGCGCACCCCGGCCCTGGGTCCAATCGCCCCCAGCGGAAGCGCAAGAGCCGCCGCGAGATCGACCGCGGAGACGGAGAGCCGCTCGCCGCCGACGGAGACGGCAATGCGGTCCGAGGCGTACTCGTAGGCGGCGTCGATCTCGAGCCCATCCGGCGGGTCGGGGAGGCTGCGCTGCGCGAAGTTCCCGAGCCCGACGGCGCCGAGTAGCATGGGGTCGCCGTAGTCGCCGCCGCCGAGGCTGCGCTTGCGCGTGTTGAGCCGCATCGGTCTCCGGGCTAGGGTTTGGCGGCGGCTGGCGGGCTTTTGGTTTGCCGGCGCTGGGGTTTTCCGGAAATGGGAGAACAGTGAAGCGACGCAGCGGCGGTGGTTCAGGGATTGATTTGAACAAAAGGTGGAAGTGGGCTGGGGTGCCGTTCCTCTCTCGGACTTCTTATTATCAGCCTGACATATGGGACCGGAGCGTGGTGGACTTTACATGTCAGTGGATGCAGTTGTATTCATCCGAGTACGTCCTTCAAGTTGACGAAAGTGGGGCGTAGATTCTTTGTAGAGGTTACTTAGACTGACATGTGGGTCGTAAGTATCGGTGTCCATCTGTCAGTGACTCTGTTCTTGACGGTACTGTGTCAAGAAGCTCTAGGAAAAGGCATCTGACATGATGAAGACGAAGCGCGAACCTGGAAGGCGAAGGGACGGAAGAAAAGATAGCTGGGCCCACACAGAGCAACTCATACACGAAACCTGTACTGTACACTACTCCAGCTAGGAGAGGGTAGTACCGAAATTTACTGTACTGCACGTTCACTAGTTCACATGGGTGAAAATCTGGACAGATCAATCAGTAGGGTCCATCCAGAACATTGAAATAATTTTGTAATAGAGCACGATCCGTGAAGTGTGCAATCCCTAGTGATATGGTGCAAAAGTATGTTGCATTGATACTCATCTCTGTTTACTAGTAATAAATTGCCTAACAAAGAACAGTTTCACAAAATTATATGCTCTTGACGGATAAAGATACAAATTAGTTAATTGATTATTATATAGATGGGTTTGCGGAGTTAATGGCATCTATTTGAAAATGTAACGAGTAGCTTGTTGAAACTGCATTCGGAAAATATGCCTAGTTCACCGGCAGTTGTTACGTTTGTGTTGTTTTCTTTTTTTTTAGAAACATTCAGCTGTGTTGCTACTAATGCTAGCCATTTGGGTCGGGCTTTTGGGCCGCCCGCAACCCGCAAAAAGCACGGCCCAAGCACGGCACGGCCCGAGGTGTCGTGCCGTGCTTGGCCGCCACCCGAGCCCACGGCGGGCACGCACGGCCGTTCTCGGGTGGCCCGTTGAGGCCTGTTGGCGGCCCAAGCACGTTTAGAAGGCCCGGCACGGCCCGATTCCCCGACCCAGCCCAAGAACTAGATTGGGTTATAAAATCTCCCCTCCCCGAACCCTAACCTCATCCTCTCCTCATTCCTCATTTCCTCTCCTCCCCGGTACCCTAACCTTATCCTCTCTCTCTACTCTCGCCTCGCGGACGCTCCGCCGCGCGCCGCATCTCTCTCGCTCGCCTCGCCTCTCCTCTTCCCCGCCGTGGCCTTCGCGCCGCAGCTGCTCCTCGCTCGTCGCCGCCTTCCTCTCTCCTGTCGCTCCGGAACCACCCCCGTTTCCTCTTTGCGGTGGTCCGACGAGATCCGGCGGGGTCACGGTCGTAGGGGCCGTGCCCCGGTCGCCGGCTCGATGTCCGGCTCGGATCCGAGTCCGGACGCCCTCCGCACGCCGAACTTCCTCCTCTTCGGGAATTCGCAAGGGGAGGAATCGGGCGCGGCGCCTCAAGCTCGTGCGCCGACGGCTCCGGGCCGTGGCCGGTGGACGTCCCCGAGGCCGAGCGCTAGGGCCGCGGCGGGAAAGAGGACGGGCGTTGCGGCGGCGGGTACGTGCTCGGCGGCCGCGGCGACGACGGGTGCCGGCGCGGGAGCTACACCAAGCTCGAGCGCGGCCGCTACACCAAACTCGAGCGCGTCTCCGACTCCTCCTCCCGCAACCCCTTCCCAAGGTGCGACGGCGACTCCAAGGTCCGCCATGCCTCCTCTCGAGGTCCGCGACGCCGTCTCCTTCCCTCGTTTCAACTCCCATCAATGTCGACTCCGACTCCGGGAGTACAAGCAATCGTCGTGGGTTGAAGAGGGGAAGGAAGCGAACGTCAAAGGCTTGGAATGATTTCGATGAGATAACCAAAGAGGTAAATGGTGTCCTTGTTACTTATGCTGCTATCTCGTCGCCATTGCAAAGCTCGGTTAATCTGCGACATCAAACAAAGGCACTCGGTCACTTGCTTAGACATCAACGTACTTGTTTGGCTAAGGTTGAACGGGCTCGCTAAAGCTCGGACCGTGCTTTCGTTCAATCTCGATGGTTCCGTGCGTTCTTGGGAATATGATTCACGCACCGCTCGCGATGAATTGTGTCGTTTGATAGTTTCTTTGGATCTGCCTTTAGGGTTTGGTGGCACCGATGCGTTTGAACGATACATTAAGATTGCCCATAATTCCCGCTTTTGCAAGTGTGTCTAGGCAAACTACTACTAGGGATTTTGTCAAGCTTTTTACTGAATCTAAAACTGAATTGATTCAATGTTTGCAAACTAGTGTGTCCTCTCGTTGCTCTTACATCGGATATTTGGTCCGGTAAAGCTAAAGAGGACTATATTTCGTTGTTGCTCACTTTGTTAATGCTCGAATGGATTCTTGAGAAAAGGGTTATTGGAATGAGGCTCGATTGATGTCAAGCATACTCGGAGAGAACATTGCCGAACGTGTTCTTGCTGTTATTTCGAGTTTGGTTTGCGTGATCGAGTCTTTTTCGTTACACTTGACAATGCATCTGCTAATGCTAATGCTATGAACATCTTGACTCCTCTGTTTTCTGGTTATGTTGGTTCTCTTTTTTTGCATCAACGATGTGCATGCCATATCATTAATCTCATTGTCAAGTCCGGTTTGAAACGCTTGAAGCCTGTTGTTGAGAATTTTAGATGTGCTATTTCTTTCTTGAATTCTTCCAATGTCCGCATTGCTGCATACAAGAAATATTGTTTGGCACTTGGTGTTCCACCCGTAAAATTCAATCTGGACATGGATGTGAGGTGGAATTCTACTTTTCTTATGCTCAAACATTTGCTTCCATATAGGAGCACATTTTCTGTCTTTATCAATAGCCAATATCACAAAGTGCATGGACATGAATTATTGTCCACGAGATGATCGGCATATTGCTTGAGAAAGTTGTTGATTTCCTTGAACAATTTTATGCATCAACTCGTTATCCTCTCCGGTGTTTACTATTCTACATCCAATCTAGTTTTGCATCAACTCATTGAGATTTCTGGTCACTTGAGTCTTTATGAGAATGATAAGTTGTTGAGAAGAGTGGTTGTTCATATGAAAGAGAAATACCTTAAGTATTGGGAAGATATTCCCATCTTATATGCATTGGCTTTTGTTCTTGATCCTAGAGGAAAAATGAAGGGCCTCAATAATGCTTTGAAGCTCCTTTCCGATAACACTCGGTTGACTACTCGTTTACTTCATTCTTGTGAGAAATACTCGTGACTAATCTTTTTGGCACATATGAGACCAAGTTTGGTGCTGTTAGGCTCCAAAGGCCAACTCAAGCAATCAAACAAGTGGGAGGAAGAAAACTTCATGGGGTAAGATTTATGCTTCTAATGACTCGATAATGGTGAGTCTTCTAGTACTCCATTGCAGCCTATGCCATCCTTTCCTCACTTATCCGAGTTAGCTATCTATCTTGATAGTGACCCCATATCGGTGTATAATGATGATGAGTTTGATGTTGTAAGATGGTGGCTTGAGCACAAGCATACATATCCCATCTTGTCTCTCTTGGCTAAAGATCTTCTAACCTGTTCTCGTTTCAACCATTAGCTCGGAATCTGCTTTCAGTCTTTTCCGCGAGTTACTTGAGGAGAGGAGGAGGAGCTTGACAAGTGAGATGGTGGAAATCTTGACTTGCTTGAAGGATTGACACCTGGTGAGGATCGACTCCAACAAACCGTAGAGGATCACCATTTGGAGCTTGAAGTGCAATATAAAGATCTGGACATGGATGATGTGGTGGTTGATTCCGATGTTGAAGTTGATGTTTCTCTTCCGATGGTGATGGGCAGCATGATACTGTCAATTAGATTGTATTTTGCCTTCGATATGGTTGTAATTTGTAACTTGTCATGAACTTCCAAAGAGCTGGTTGTACTCTTTTTCCCTAGACCGAGGGTTTTTAATGAGGCGACCAACTCAAGTTATTAATATATCAACTTTTCCTTTGGCCAAATTTTCTGTCTCTTTCCGAATGTGGCTGTTTACAATTCATGTTTTCAAACTGAACAAAACAAAGGGTTTCATGTGGTTTTCTTATTTTCGGGCTTTTAGGGCTTAACGGGCTAAAAAGGGCTTTCGGGCTTTCGGGCCGGCCCGGCACGGTATCGTATTTCGTGCCGTGCCGTTGGCCGACGCTCCAGCCAGTAGGCGGGCCCGGCACGGCACGAAATGAATATCGTGCCGCTGCCGTGCCGGCGCGGCCCCGTTTGGACACCTATAGTTGCTACACAAGGCCCGGACAAATTTTGAGTTTCATGGCAAGATCCAGATCCAGGTGCATTTGGGCCTTAAAGTCGTCATTCCTACGCATGGGCTCGCTCAAGTCGATCATTCCACGGCTCAGGAGTGGTCCGAGTGGAAGAAAATCACTCCTCAGTCAATTCAGTTGAGGCCGGCTCTTGTATACTACTCAGTTGTTATGTTTTCATTTTCTCAAAAAAAAGGATTGCTGATGTTTTCAAACTGATATTTGTGCGCGTCTAGAAAAAACTGATATTTGTGTGTACCCAGTTTCCGACTTTTAACCGAGGGCTATTTCTTTTTAGTCTTTTTCAACTGGACTGGACAACTACAGGTTTTGTTTTTATAACGATTTCTTTTTGAAGCTAGAAATATTTACGTTACTGGACTGGCCGTAATTCCTTTTTCAATTTCGCATGCTGTCAGCACGAAGTCGACCACCGAGCTAAACAAGCAGCACTATCCGACATCATCCGTACATGGACTTTCCGGAAAGCAGGAGGATAACTACCTCGACCCTCTGACAATGTGGTTTGATCTAGTGGTAACATTACCAGATTAATAAAAACACAGAAGATTCCTGCGAAAGGGAAGAATTTGACAGCAGGCGCGGTTAGATCTCTGATCCCGAGGATTTGCGAACATGCCGCTGTCTGACGAAATGATACGCGCGCACTTGTTTTAGGCGAAAGGCAAACATGATCCCCAGTGGTAGTTTATTCCGTGGAGCTCTCTCTGACGCGGTCGGTCAAGCGGCCGCGCCGGCAGCGCGAGTGCGCAGCCTCGCCGCCGGTTCATGCGTTCCGCGGCACGAAGCCACGGCCACGCGAGTGCAGGCACGGCAATCATCTTCCACGGCCCCCAATTGCTTCTCTGTTGGCTATCATCTCCGCATGAAAATTTTGACAGAATCCGCTACCAGAAAATTCATGCGGATCATCACTCGACCTCGTGGTGGTCCAAAGCGAGCGGATCCCTGATATCTTTCCCTCTCAAAACGAAAAGGAAGCTCCCGGCCAGCATGCGAATTAGGATATGTAATCAATCTGCTTAATTGCTTTGATTTCGTAGAGACGCCGACGCGTACATAATCATCGCCAAGTACCGGGCGGCGTCACGTTCCGTGGGATCGTTCGTTGGCGACAGGCGCGTCCATTTTTGGGTGATGAAAACGACGGCGCGGCGATCCATTTCCCGGGCGAGAAAGCAGCGGCGGCAGGGCATGATGGATCCGGGCGCGGCGGGCGGACAGCGGCACGTGGAAGCGGGATTCCCTGCCTACCTACTTAACTGCCTCGGCGCCTCCCTTTTCAGATTTGGCTGCCACTTGAAACCGCCCGATCGGTCACCACCAACCTTCCCGTCCCGTCCCGCACTCCGCCAGTGGCCGGAGCAAGGGCGATGCAATGCGTCGCTAGCTGGCTCAGGCTGTCCTCATGTTCCAAAAGTCTCGTCCCATGTGACCCTCCTCCAATTCCCGTTCCCATCCAGCTTCCGCCCGCACAAGCACCCAATTAACACCGCCACTATAAAACAAGGCAGAGCTGCGGGCGCCGGCTCTGAGACCAAGAGCGCACGCATCATCATCCTGGCTCACTTGCCGGCTGAGCTTTACACGAACCCACGAGACAGGTAGTAGTAGCGCATTGCCTGCGCTGCCCGTGCGGATTCGATCGGCCTCACCTCACCACCAGATGGCGCAGCTGCCGCCGAGGATCCCGGCCGCGGTGCACCACTGGCCGGAGGGCGGGCACCACGGCGCGGCGTGGGCCGACGACTTCGCCGAGTTCGCCGCGTCGCGCCGCGGCGCGCACCGGCGGTCGCTGAGCGACTCGGTCGCGTTCGTGGAGGTGGCGCCGGCGGACGGCGGCGCGGGCGAGTTCGACAGGCTCGACGACGACCAGCTCATGTCCATGTTCCCCGACGAGGCCGGCGGCAGCGGCTCCTCCGCGCCGGGCTCCGAGAACGGCGCCGGCAGCGACAGCGACGGCGGAGACAAGCAGCATCGCGCCGCGGCCAAGCAGTGCGAGGATGAGCAGCACTTGGACGACGCGGCCAGGCAGGAGCCGGCGCCGGGGCAGCAGGACGCCGCGGCCGCAGTCGCCACGCCCACGGAGCTCATTCGGGACCCCAAGAGGGTCAAGAGGTGCATGCAACGCCGCCGCAAATGCAGCCTGCTTTCCTTCCCATTACGACGCCGATTTTGAGCTCGATCACTGAACCGGTTGCCTCCGATGAAATGCTTGTAGGATCCTGGCTAACCGGCAGTCGGCGCAGAGGTCGCGGGTGAGGAAGCTGCAGTACATCTCCGAGCTCGAGCGCAGCGTCACAACCCTGCAGGTATACAGAATTGTTCATTGCATACGCCCTTCTGCAATATAATTGTGGTTCCACCATACATAATAACCAGGCTCGGAATGCACACGAATAATTCTACATTAGGCATTATTACCAAATTGAGCTTAACCACGCACTCGTGAATTTTACTTTAGACATTAGCAAAATTAAGGTTAACAAAATGCATAGGTAGAAAAAAAAAGGCAAACTGTAGTGCAAGCTAGTCACCGCCCAGTTCCGTAAATGGAGCTCAATTCTAGGAGCTGGATCACTTGCCAGTGAAGTAAAAGCCGACGCTCTTGTCCGTATAGATCTTGCCAACATTCCGTCCTGACTCGGTTGAAATGGCAGAGTACAAAACTAGTGCGAGCGTGGACGGTACAGGTTGACGTATGAGTCACTGCAATTCCGTAGGAAGTTAGTATTACATATGTAAAATACGAACTGCCGGCTGTTTCGAAAACTCACTGGTCAGAGACGAGTAGTGGTGCACACATGCATACTAGTAGTATATAAACTCGTCAATCATCAGCCTACATGCATACTAGTAGTGGTAGCACTTAATTTTGCTACCCGTTGTGGCATCGAATTTCTGCTAACCGGAGGAGCACTGTGGCTGGATCGAACCAACAATCTGCATACGACAAGCTGGTGGTAGAACACGAGCCTTGCCTCCTACTAGATCCGGGTGATTAGATGTGTTGGTTGGAGTTTTTAGTAGTGGCATTTAACAATTCAGGTGCGCACTTGATCGAATATGTAAAAGCAATGGGGTCCGAGTGTTTTCTATTAATAATTAATTATCCGTGGAGGCACATGGAGCTAGCTAGGTACAGATCAGAGAGGTTTCTCTCCTTTGTCCGGTCTGGTTTACTTGCCCGGGCCGTATGCTCATCTTGTTCCCAGCAACTGACATCAGCATAACTGGCGTAAGGCTTAAATAAGCTGCTGCATGCATGCATAACTTTTCTTTATTTTCTTCTAGGGGAGAAAAAATTCAGAACAGTTCGTCAACCTGCAACTGATTTTGACACTGAAAGCAGGAAAATTTGGTTGATCGGTTGGTTATTTTGACACTGAAAGTAGTAAATAAATCTGATCACCTTGTTGTTTTGCAGAACGAGGTGTCCGTCCTGTCACCGCGGGTGGCATTCCTGGATCAGCAGCGGACGATACTGACGGTCGGCAACAGCCACCTCAAGCAGCGGATCGCGGCTCTAGCGCAGGACAAGATTTTCAAGGATGGTGAGTGCCATGATTTACTTTCTGGCAGTGTTCATACACGGAGAATTATTACTGCATGCCGCAGCCTTTGCATCAGGGTTCATGCATCATGCTTCACCAAGAAGAAACATTACTCATGACTGGGGATGTTTTGCAGCTCATCAAGAGGCGCTGAGGAAGGAGATCGAGAGGCTGCGACAGGTCTACGAGCAGCAGAACCTCAAGATGTCAGCTGGGGCTCCGGCCTCTGAGCACGGGCCGCCACCCCCTGTGCGCGCAGAGAAAGAGCTCATGAGCTAGCTCATCCGTGCCTGTCCGCTGTGCAGTCCGCCTTATCATTAACCTGGAGGGAACATTGCATCATGATTTTTTTCTCAGATTTTGAGGATGTTTTCTTCTCTTTGCTTTTCTTCTTTTTGTTTATTCTTCCGTCCATTGACACGTGCATTCTTTGTGTATGTTAGTTTCGATTTGGGTTACTGTGAAAATTGTGGTAAAGTCAAATGAAAGCTGAACTGTCATGTAAATCCTTTTGAGACATCTAATTCATCTCGGGAGAAACTATTGACATTTTCCCCGAAAAAAACTGCATGTGCTATGTGGCCGATTAAATTAGGAAGAGAAGAAATGGCATCAGAGGTGCCTACAAAGTTCAAGCATCACAGAGAACCGACGCGCATGTTCTTATGTTGTCAGTTAACTGAAATTTGGACTGCCTGAAGGCAGGTGGTTTACCCATTCTGGCAAGCCTGTAACTCTGTAAGTGTCTCCAGGAGTTCGGCAAAATTACCCTCTCAGAAAAATCTAGGTATTTAGAGGTGGAGTCAGAATGTGTTCACTGCGCAACCATGTCTGTGCTGATTTCTACCAAACAAATCGATTCTGCAGTGCCACTTCGCTGCTATATGTAACAACTCTAAAAATAAACATTTCATTTCATGGATCATCATGTCATCATGTGCATTTGTAAAGAAAAGAATTAAATTTTTGTGAGGCACAACAGTAGGTAATTTTTGAAGTTACTGCTAATTCATGTCAAGTTGTAAAAATACCTACAAGAAATAATGAAAGCTTATGTTTTAAATTTAAACTTGATTTTTAATTCAAAACCAGTTTGGAATTTCAACCTGGACCTAAAAGGAAAAATGTTTAAAACATTTTCAAATGTCTCCCTGAATTTTTACGGAATTTTTAGAGCCCCGGAAATCAGTTTTTCAATTAGTTAAAAACCCAGGGGGTTTTATGTAAAGTTACCGGGCCCCTGTGTCAATCTCTCTTCTCTCCCTCTCTCACCGACGCAGCGCCGCCCCGGGCACCGCCTTCCGGCCAGGCCGCCACGCCACCCGCCACGCAGAAGCTTGCCGCCACGCAGCTGCTCGCGAGTCGGCTCCAACCGACGTACGAAGGAGATAAAAACCGGCGAGCTCATCCATTTGTTCTCCCTTGGCTTCCGTCCGCTCGGGCAGCGCTCTGTCCTCCACCTCGCTCGGCCGCCTCCGGCCACCATTCCGCGAGACACCACCACCCGTCGCCCCGCCCGCTCGTGTCGGAGCTGCACCCGGTCTCCATTCCCGACGAGCGGCCCTAACCTCGACGAGCGGAGCCATTTTCCCGAAGCCGCCATCTCCGACGTGTCCGGCCGCCGCTCCAAAATTTCTTCCGCTCCGGTGCGTACTCATCCCCCTTTCTTCTTCCATGTTGTGCGCAATGTTACTCTCTAGTCTCTCGGCCATCCTTGGTTCCATTTTTCCCACCACGTTGGCCGGAATCCGGTTTTCCCCGAGTCCGACCGTCGATTCTCCGCCGGCCTCCGATGCGAGCCCTGTTCCGGCCACCCGGGCGTCGACCGTGTTGGCGCCGGTGTAGCCCTTGTTCCCGTGATGCTTGTAGGAAGAAACGGGGAGCAATTTGGTGCTCCGTGGGCCGCGTGCGACATCGCCGAACGCTCGGCGGAGCCGCACCTCGCCGCCGGCGTGTCTAGGGTAGAGCTCATGTGAGCGCGTCATTGCTCGGGAGTTCGCCTCACGCCGGGAGCGTTACGGAGGGTCCGCGGCGAGCTCGGAGCTTCCGGACCATCTCCGGCGACCCGCCGCCGCGATCCGGCCGCTCTGGCGCCATAGCGCACGAGCCGAGCTCGAGCCGGGCGCGCTCGGGTTGTTGGGCCGGAGTGGGCCGTGGAGTCACCGAAACGCCGTTGGGCCGGCACCGTTCATTGGGCTGCCGGCCGTTGGGCCGGATCACTTTCGGCCCGATAGCGTTGTTTTCTTATTTTCGAATTTAATCTTTTTTCGAATTGATTCAAACTTCAAAATTCGTAGAAAATTCAATAAAATTCAGAAAAATGTCAAACCAACTTTGTTTAACTCAGAAAAATGAGATCTACCCATTGGTGAAATAAAATATGTATTTTGAGTAATTTATTTTATTAATTAGTAATTAATTACTTTCTTTGATTGAAGAAAGGCTATTATTTTATGTAAATAAAATGTTTAATTATGAAAAATGATTTTATTTAATAAAGGAGATACTGCAGACGAAATTAATAATAAACTTTATTGTTTTCCAAAATTAAATTTAAACAATGTTATTTTATGTAATCCTAATCTATTCTTCTTTAGTCACTTAAAGTAATTAGTTAATTATTGCTTAATAAATCAGAATAATTCCTTAATTATTCAACTTAAGTAATTAGTAACCTTAATTAAGAAATTAAGGGAACAACATTAATTAATGTTGATCTTAATTAAACACTGTTAATCAGCTTAAGTAATTGTTAATTACTTGTTTAATAAGTAGACTTATCTTTAACTCGTTAATTAACCAAGGTAATTAAACGTTAATCATTATGTTAATACAAGGCTTAATTCATGAACTTTTGCATCCTCTCATCATATGCATTCATGCATACATGATCGTGATTCGCGATGCGTTGCTTGGTCGACTAGGTTACGAAGTGATCGAGGTTCCACCCGAGGGCGAGTCGGAGCCGGGAATCTCGAAATCGACCCAGCCGCCGAGGAGATTAACTTCGACCAAACTCAAGGCAAGCCCCGGTGCATCCTACCTATGTTTTTAAATATTTTCTTTTATCACATAGTACGGTTATGCTTGTGCATTAGGTGTTAGGGTTTTGGTTGACACCCTAGATGCATTTTGGTAGGTTTCCATCTGTTTATATCCTATACTTGGTACAGGTAGCTCGATAGAGGCTAAGCTTAACTCATAGTGGCAACGGTAGCTGGTTAGGGCACTTAAAGCATGGAGGCTTTAAGCGTTTGTGTGTTGACATTAAAGATGATGAGATGAGAATGTTAATGAAGTTGAGACCGGACGGGCCCCGTAGGAGAAAGGGCAAGACGGAGAGGTCTTGCAAGGTGGTAGCCCCGTACGTGTCGGTTAAGGACCGTACCGTTGTCGGCTTAGTTGAACAAGTTTGAACGTACCGTACTACATGCTGGTATCATGGGCCCAGACAAGCTGATGTACCCTATCGCCCCGAGAGATGTAGCGTAGCCGGCTCTCTTTTCTGGCTGTCGGTGAGAGGATAGTCTCACGGGAGGGAGATGGGTCGACCACGAGGATAGTCGTGGCGTCGCCATACTTCCGGGGAGTTGGAAATGGCTAGTCTGCTGTCGGGTGCTAGCGGGAAAGGTTGTCGTATACGATCGGTGTGATGCGTATACGTCGTGTAGTCGGGTTTTGCCAGCTGGTATAAATCGATTCGAATCGCTGTCCCTCGCGATAATGAGTACCGCTTGTTTAGCTCGTCACATCGTAGTAATTAATACTTGGAAGATGAAGATGAGGGTTGAAAGGATAACTGATCTATATGATCTTGTCTTGCAAACTTGTTTGCAATAGTGATAGGTGCAAACATCCAAGTTAATGAACTTAATACTGAGCTAAAATATCGAAAGTAAGGACCCACCCTTTAATGCTGTTTTTCGCAAAGGAGTAAACCCCACAGCCAAAAAGCCTTTGCATACTAGGCGTCGGCCTTAGCGTGCCATGTTGACGGGTCGGTCTTGCTGAGTATTAGAATACTCACGGTTTGTTCGTTACCTCACGGGGAATGAGTCGTGTTATCACGACTTGTACGGCGATTTTCCCGAGGAAGAGCAATGTCCGGAGGGAGGTTCCCTGCGGTGGGAACGTATTCCCACACCTTGATGAGAGAGGACCGTGATGTACGAAGGGCTCGAGTACATCACGACGTTTGGTGAAACCTTTTGAGTTGTATTATAAATAAGCTTCCGCTAAAGACTCGTAGGATGTTAAACTTCAATAATGTTATCTTTCCGCTGCACGAATGTTTGTATTTTGAAAACCTGGTTGTATTATACCATGATGTATATATTCTGAGCTTGTATGAGATGATACACTGTTGTAACTCGCTTCGTCGAGTGTCCCTCTGTTCCGATTCCTGGGTATCCCGGAGGGATGTCACAGCTGGTATCGGAAGCGGTTCGGAAGCGACGAGTATATCATTACAAGTCTATTTTCAAAACTTAACACGTTTAGTGCGTTTAGAACACGAGAGAGTACGGAGCCCTATAAGGATGTAGAATAGTTAGATTTCTACTAAGCTGTTCGATGTTCGGGTTTTGGGGAAGTGCTAACTACCCGTTGTAGTGTTATATACTATGGTACGTATAGTTAGTTTTCGAGCATGCATCATATCATATTTTTGCACTAAGTAAATATTTTGGGTATGTCTTCAGCTAGTTCGTAGTACTTTATAGGTTGTTTTAGTTCGTTTTCTTACGTGGGAAGAAGTGTTTAACTTGTTTAAACATGTTCCCTGCAGATGCCGGTCACTCGCGGTAGGAAGCGCGCCCGGGAGGAGGAGGAGGCACGAGCTGCCCGTATTGCTGAGCTAGAGCAGCAGCTTCACGGCCTAGAGCCGAGGACCCGGAGTCGGGACCGACGGTTGGGTGCTTGGAAGCACCGCTGTCGGGTGGACTGTCGGGGAGATCCGGAGGTCCCACGCTAGGATCGCCGAGCTGGAGGCGCGGATACTGGAGGTGACTCGGGACCGTGACGGGTTTCACGCAGCGGTCATAGCCTTGGACGCACAGCTGGCTACGGTTACTCGGGAGCGAGACGCCGCTCGCGAGTCGGACGACGTGCACGCGATTGAGCTGGCCGCAATGACCGCTCGGCGCAACCACGTGGTGGAGAACCCGATGGCGAGGGAGATCGAGTTGGGTCAGCTGCAGGCGCGAGTACAACGGGTTATCCGAGGCACACCACGACCTACTCCACGACCACGACGACCTGTTCGACGAGTTCGAGCAGTTGCAGCAGCATATGTTGCAGCAGCGAGCAGCAGCAGCAGCAGGAGCAGCAGCGGGGTCCACCCGACGAGGAGGTCTCCGGAGTGGACTACGAGCCACCACCCGCGTCGCCGGCTTGGGACTTTGTGTCGGACGGCGACGAGTCCACGCACCGGCGGTTTAGTGTTGTTGTGTTCTCACTAATGTAGGAGGGTAGCCACATTTTGCTGACATAGGTCGGATGTATATAGGGTACTAGCGGAGGTTGGGCGGATGGGAGTGTACGCGAAGTGGGTTTGAGTTTGTACCAACGATAACGATGGAAATGATAGTACTATATCTATGTATATATATGCAGTTGTTAGAATAAACAAGATGTGTTGAAATATTAGGAGTAGTTTCTACTTGTAGCTGATGCTCTTACTTCTTCACGAGAGATGGATAACACACGTACGGGTGTGAGTGAAGTAAGAGGATCACGGGAAGATGTTCGTATAGTTCGGCTGGAGAGACAGCTACGGGAAAAGGAGGAGTTGTTAGCAATTAGAGAGGCGCAGTTGCTAAACGAGGGAGCAGCAGCTTCAATTTAAGGATCAGCAACTAGCAAATGCTCATGCACCGATCACTCGGTTAGAGCAAGATCTACTGCAAGCCCACAACGCCTTAATGAATGAAGCAATAGGACAACAACCTCCCGGCAACGAGCCGGTAGCACGGGAGGATCCTATGGAGGCGGAAGTTGAAGAAGAAGAGGAGGATCCTGAAGAGATAATGGACGTGGATTCGGTTATAGACTTCACGGAGATTCCTCGACTAGAGGATGCGAGAATCCGAGACAGGCGAGTTCCGTAAGTCGGGAGGTGACCTCCGGGCGTCGCGAGGCATAGGGAAGTGCTAGCTAGTAGCAAGTGAGAGAACCGGTATGTAAATTAGACGCTAGCTAAATAAGGAGCGTGATGTATCCACGCACGAGTGTTGTAACGTGAGTATAGAGATGTGTGTTACTGGGTTCGATGGTGCTTTAATAAAGATGAATTGCTGCATAAGATTTGAGTTCTCCTCTACGTATTCCTGCTTCTCCCATTATTATGTTGGAATGAAGATGTCTAACGTAATCTTTCCTTGGACAGAATGAGCTGGAAGGAGGAGACGCGATGAGCCCGAGAGTTCTCAACGCGGGGCGGAAACACCACCACCACCCCCGACATTGGCTCAAGCCATTGCAGCGGTACTTGGATTCTCGCGCGGAGCAGCGAGAATTATTGGAGCAATTGGTCCGCAACATCTGCTCCGCCGGAACGTCATCAAGGCCGTAATGCACCGAGAAGAAAGGGTGACCTTCTCGGATTTCTTGTCGGTTCGCCCTCCAACCTTCTCGGATGCGGGGGAACCATTGGAAGCTGATCATTGGCTTCGCACTATCGAGTCAAAGTTGGAGTTGTTTCCATGTACGGATCATCGAGAAGACCCTCTTCGCTTCTCGAGCAACTGCAAGGGTTCGCTGGAGCTTGGTGGGCCAACTACAAAGCAATGTTTCCTCCAGGACATCAAGTTACATGGGCGAGTTTACTAAAGCCTTCCGAGAGCATCATATTCCCGAAGGCTTAATGAATCGAAGCGGAAGGAATTTCTCTCATCGAAGCAAGGAGATATGAATGTTCACGCCTATTCCAAGGTATTCAACCGCCTTGCCCGGTATGCTCCTGAACATGTGGACAACGATGCCAAGAAAAAGAACTTGTTCAAGGAGGGAATGAGTACTAAGTTACGGTCCCGCTTGGTGTTAAACAAGGCCGACGGCTTCACCGACTTTGTGAGTGACGCTATTGCACTAGAAGACTCTATCCGTCTTCATCGGACGGAGAAGAACAAGAAGAGGCCGGCTACGGGACAAGGAAGTGGGGGACCATCCAAGTACGAGGCTGGTTTACACTGCACCCTCGGGTCGGCGTTATCGGCATACCCCCTCTCGTCCCAATTTCTACCGACGGAATCAACCACCCCGGCAACCACAACAACAGCGGCCGAATCGAGCATCGACCGCCCTATCGGCAACGAGTTTCCGGAATCCCCGACCGATGGGTCGATCACCACGAGCAGAATGGACCGCCATGCTTCAATTGTGGCCGTCCGGGACATTATTACCGCGAGTTGCCCATATCCCCGAGAAGGCACCATATACACCCGGACCTCAAGGACAGCCGCCGAACCAACGAGAGGGCACCAGCCAAGAATACACAAGTGAAGGCGGCCGTGCCAACTTTACTACGGCGAGAAGAGCTAACCGAAGGAGGACAAATCCTAGCGGGTATGTTTTCTATCGCTGATCATCCTGCTATGGTTTTATTTGATTCGGGAGCTACGCATAATTTTATCGAGCAAGTCCTATATTGCTAAGCATTGCATCACATCATCTAAGTTGACATGGACGCATATTATTTCAACACACGGGGGTAAAATTCTTACCAAGGAAGCGGCTACCAACATGCCATTAAGATTGGGGAACAAGGTTTATCCTACGTCATTAATCATCCTGGATGGGCAAGGGTTAGATGCAATTATTGGCATGCAATGGATGGATTTCCATAAGGCGGTATTGGATATAGCATCTCGAGCCGTATATCCGAACTCTCCTGTTCATGGTCGAGATTGCTTGCTCTTAACTTTTCCTCAAACTATGCTGCCAATGGTCAATAAGGTTGTGGGTAAAAGTCCGAAGGATATACCTATAGTACTGTGAGTATCCGGATGTCTTTCCGGACGACTTACCGGGACTACCGCCGGACCGAGCGGTAGAGTTTAAGATAGAGTTACAGCCTGGAACCGCACCAATATCAAGAAGGCCGTATCGAATGCCACCCAATGAGCTGGCAGAATTGAAAGTACAACTAAAGGAATTGCTGGACAAAGGATACATACGTCCAAGTTCATCACCATGGGGATGCCCAGCTTTGTTTGTAAAGAAGAAAGATGAGACATTAAGGCTATGTGTGGATTACAGGCCTTTGAATGCCGTTACTATCAAGAACAAATACCCTCTTCCAAGGATCGATATCTTATTTGATCAACTAATGGGAGCTAGAGTCTTCTCCAAGATAGATCTTCGGTCGGGATATCATCGGATTAAGATGAGAACCGAAGATATACCGAAGATCGCATTTTCCACCGGTATGGACTTTATGAGTATCCGGTGATGTCTTTTGGATTGACTAATGCCCCAGACACACTTCATGTACCTCATGAATTCTGTATTCATGCCGGAGTTGGACAAGTTTGTCGTAGTGTTCATTGACGACATCCTGGTCTACTCTAAGTCGGAAGAGGAACATGCTAATCACTTACGAGTGGTGTTACAAAGATTAAGGGATCATCGACTTTATGCTAAGTTCAGCAAATGTGAGTTTTGGTTGACGAAAGTACCATTCCTAGGTCATGTTATATCAGCTGAAGGAGTGGCGGTGGATCCTGGCAAAGTTCAAGATGTATTGAATTGGAAATCACCGAAGTCTGTCTCCCGGATCGAAGTTTCTTGGGATTGGCTGGTTACTACGGGAGGTTTATTCCAAACTTCTCAAAGATCGCCAAGCCAATGACTAAGCTCTTGGAGAAGGATAAGAAGTATGTATGGAGCCAAGAATGTGAAGAAGCTTTTCAAACATTGAAGAAGTTGTTGACTACGGCTCCGAGTACTTGCTCGACCGGATACGACGAAACCTTTTGATGTGTACTTGTGATGCATCGGGCACGGGACTTGGGTGTGTTCTAATGCAAGAAGGACGAGTAATTGCCTATGCATCTCGGCAATTAAGGCGTCATGAAGAACACTATCCTACCCATGATGCTGGAACTAGCAGCAGTGGTACTTGCATTAAAGAGCTGGAGACATTATCTTTTGGGCAACTTAGTACACCTATATACGGACCATAAGAGTCTCAAGTACATCTTCACTCAAGCTGATTTGAACATGCGCCAACGAAGATGGCTGGAGTTAATCAAAGATTATGAGCTGGAGATTCATTATCACCCCGGCAAAGCAAACGTAGTAGCCGATGCCTTAAGTCGCAAGGTTCATTGCAATAACCTTATGGCTCGATTCGTGACTCAAGCATCCTCACCCAAGAATGATGAGCCAAATCTTCGGATTATTCCGTATGGAGCATTAACCAATCTGGCTCTTATTCCTACCTTGCGCGAGGAAGTGATAGCAGCTCAGCGAGAAGAGTGTTGGTATGGAACATATAAGAAGGCGACTCAAGGAAGACGAAGTCAAGTGTTTCCGAGAAGATAACGAGGGGCTATTTGGTTCAAGAATCGATTGGTGGTACCAAAAGACCAACCCCTTCGCAAGAAAATCATGGATGAGGCTCATATGTCCAAGTATTCTCTTCATCCCGGAACTAACAAGATGTATCAAGATCTAAGGCGAAGATTTTGGTGGACGCGCATGAAACGAGAAATAGCTAAGTATGTCAATGAATGTGATGTTTGTCGACGGGTTAAAGCGGAACACTTAAAGCAAGCAGGACCCTTACAACCTTTAAGTATCCCTGAATGGAAGTGGGAAGACATCAGCATGGATTTCATCGTTGGATTACCACTAAGGTCTACGAGCAGCAGAACCTCAAGATGTCAGCTGGGGCTCCGGCCTCTGAGCACGGGCCGCCACCCCCTGTGCGCGCAGAGAAAGAGCTCATGAGCTAGCTCATCCGTGCCTGTCCGCTGTGCAGTCCGCCTTATCATTAACCTGGAGGGAACATTGCATCATGATTTTTTTCTCAGATTTTGAGGATGTTTTCTTCTCTTTGCTTTTCTTCTTTTTGTTTATTCTTCCGTCCATTGACACGTGCATTCTTTGTGTATGTTAGTTTCGATTTGGGTTACTGTGAAAATTGTGGTAAAGTCAAATGAAAGCTGAACTGTCATGTAAATCCTTTTGAGACATCTAATTCATCTCGGGAGAAACTATTGACATTTTCCCCGAAAAAAACTGCATGTGCTATGTGGCCGATTAAATTAGGAAGAGAAGAAATGGCATCAGAGGTGCCTACAAAGTTCAAGCATCACAGAGAACCGACGCGCATGTTCTTATGTTGTCAGTTAACTGAAATTTGGACTGCCTGAAGGCAGGTGGTTTACCCATTCTGGCAAGCCTGTAACTCTGTAAGTGTCTCCAGGAGTTCGGCAAAATTACCCTCTCAGAAAAATCTAGGTATTTAGAGGTGGAGTCAGAATGTGTTCACTGCGCAACCATGTCTGTGCTGATTTCTACCAAACAAATCGATTCTGCAGTGCCACTTCGCTGCTATATGTAACAACTCTAAAAATAAACATTTCATTTCATGGATCATCATGTCATCATGTGCATTTGTAAAGAAAAGAATTAAATTTTTGTGAGGCACAACAGTAGGTAATTTTTGAAGTTACTGCTAATTCATGTCAAGTTGTAAAAATACCTACAAGAAATAATGAAAGCTTATGTTTTAAATTTAAACTTGTTTTTTAATTCAAAACCAGTTTGGAATTTCAACCTGGCCCTAAAAGGAAAAATGTTTAAAACATTTTCAAATGTCTCCCTGAATTTTTACGGAATTTTTAGAGCCCCGGAAATCAGTTTTTCAATTAGTTAAAAACCCGGGGGTTTTATGTAAAGTTACCGGGCCCCTGTGTCAATCTCTCTTCTCTCCCTCTCTCACCGACGCAGCGCCGCCCCGGGCACCGCCTTCCGGCCAGGCCGCCACGCCACCCGCCACGCAGAAGCTTGCCGCCACGCAGCTGCTCGGAGTCGGCTCCAACCGACGTACGAAGGAGATAAAAACCGGACGAGCTCATCCATTTGTTCTCCCTTGGCTTCCGTCCGCTCGGGCAGCGCTCTGTCCTCCACCTCGCTCGGCCGCCTCCGGCCACCATTCCGCGAGACACCACCACCCGTCGCCCCGCCCGCTCGTGTCGGAGCTGCACCCGGTCTCCATTCCCGACGAGCGGCCCTAACCTCGACGAGCGGAGCCATTTTCCCGAAGCCGCCATCTCCGACGTGTCCGGCCGCCGCTCCAAAATTTCTTCCGCTCCGGTGCGTACTCATCCCCCTTTCTTCTTCCATGTTGTGCGCAATGTTACTCTCTAGTCTCTCGGCCATCCTTGGTTCCATTTTTCCCACCACGTTGGCCGGAATCCGGTTTCTCCCGAGTCCGACCGTCGATTCTCCGCCGGCCTCCGATGCGAGCCCTGTTCCGGCCACCCGGGCGTCGACCGTGTTGGCGCCGGTGTAGCCCTTGTTCCCGTGATGCTGTAGGAAGAAACGGGGAGCAATTTGGTGCTCCGTAGGCCGCGTGCGACATCGCCGAACGCTCGGCGGAGCCGCACCTCGCCGCCGGCGTGTCTAGGGTAGAGCTCATGTGAGCGCGTCATTGCTCGGGAGTTCGCCTCACGCCGGGGAGCGTTCCGGAGGGTCCGCGGCGAGCTTCGGAGCTTTCCGGACCATCTCCGGCGACCCGCCGCCGCGATCCGGCCGCTCGGCGCCATAGCGCACGAGCCGAGCTCGAGCCGGCCGCGCTCGGGTTGTTGGGCCGGAGTGGGCCGTAGAGTCACCGAAACGCCGTTGGGCCGGCACCGTTTACTGGGCTGCCAGCCGTTGGGCCGGATCACTTTCGGCCCGATAGCGCTGTTTTCTTATTTTCGAATTTAATCTTTTTTTCGAATTGATTCCAACTTCAAAATTCGTAGAAAATTCAATAAAATTCAGAAAAATGTCAAACCAACTTTGTTTAACTCAGAAAAATGAGATCTACCCAGTGGTGAAATAAAATATGTATTTTGAGTAATTTATTTTATTAATTAGTAATTAATTACTTTCTTTAATTAAAGAAAGGCTATTATTTTATGTAAATAAAATGTTTAATTATGAAAAATGATTTTATTTAATAAAGGAGATACTGCAGACGAAATTAATAATAAACTTTATTGTTTTTCCAAAATTAAATTTAAACAATGTTATTTTATGTAATCCTAATCTATTCTTCTTTAGTCACTTAAAGTAATTAGTTAATTATTGCTTAATAAATCAGAATAATTCCTTAATTATTCAACTTAAGTAATTAGTAATCTTAATTAAGAAATTAAGGGAACAACATTAATTAATGTTGATCTTAATTAAACACTGTTAATCAGCTTAAGTAATTGTTAATTACTTGTTTAATAAGTAGACTTATCTTTAACTCGTTAATTAACCAAGGTAATTAAACGTTAATCATTATGTTAATACAAGGCTTAATTCATGAACTTTTGCATCCTCTCATCATATGCATTCATGCATACATGATCGTGATTCGCGATGCGTTGCTTGGTCGACTAGGTTCGAAGTGATCGAGGTTCCACCCGAGGGCGAGTCGGAGCGGGAATCTCGAAATCGACCCAGCCGCCGAGGAGATTAACTTCGACCAAACTCAAGGCAAGCCCCGGTGCATCCTACCTATGTTTTTAAATATTTTCTTTTATCACATAGTACGAGTTATCCTTGTGCATTAGGTGTTAGGGTTTTGGTTGACACCCTAGATGCATTTTGGTAGGTTTCCATCTGTTTATATCCTATACTTGGTACAGGTAGCTCGATAGAGGCTAAGCTTAACTCATAGTGGCACGGTAGCTGGTTAGGGCACTTAAAGCATGGAGGCTTTAAGCGTTTGTGTGTTGACATTAAAGATGATGAGATGAGAATGTTAATGAAGTTGAGACCGGACGGGCCCCGTAGGAGAAAGGGCAAGACGGAGAGGTCTTGCAAGGTGGTAGCCCCGTCCGTGTCGGTTAAGGACCGTACCGTTGTCGGCTTAGTTGAACAAGTTTGAACGTACCGCACTACATGCTGGTATCATGGACCCGAGCAAGCTGATGTACCCTATCGCCCCGGAGATGTAGCGTAGCCGGCTCTCTTTATCGGTCTGTCGGTGAGAGGATAGTCTCACGGGAGGGAGATGGGTCGACCACGAGGATAGTCGTGGCGTCGCCATACTTCCGGGGAGTTGGAAATGGCTAGTCTGCTGTCGGTGCTAGCGGGAAAGGTTGTCGTATACGATCGGTGTGATGCGTATACGTCGTGTAGTCGGGTTTTGCCAGCTGGTATAAATCGATTCGAATCGCTGTCCCTCGCAGTAATGAGTACCGCTTGTTTAGCTCGTCACATCGTAGTAATTAATACTGGAAGATGAAGATGAGGGTTGAAAGGATAACTGATCTATATGATCTTGTCTCGCAAACTTGTTTGTAATAGTGATAGGTGCAAACATCCAAGTTAATGAACTCAATACTCGAGCTAAAATATCGAAAGTAAGGACCCACCCTCTAATGCTGTTTTTCGCAAAGGAGTAAACCCCACAGCCAAAAAGCCTTTGCATACTAGGCGTCGGCCTTAGCGTGCCATGTTGACGGGTCGGTCTTGCTGAGTATTAGAATACTCACGGTTTGTTCGTTACCTCACAGGGAATGAGTCGTGTTATCACGACTTGTACGGCAGTTTTCCGAGGAAGAGCAATGTCCGGAGGGAGGTTCCCTGCAGTGGGAACGTATTCCCACACCTTGATGAGAGAGGACCGTGATGTACGAAGGGCTCGAGTACATCACAACGTTTGGTGAAATCTTTTGAGTTGTATTATAAATAAGCTTCCGCTAAAGACTCGTAGGATGTTAAACTTCAATAATGTTATCTTTCCGCTGCACGAATGTTTGTATTTTGAAAACCTGGTTGTATTATACCATGATGTATATATTCTGGCTTGTATGAGATGATACACTCGTTGTAACTCGCTTCGTCGAGTGTCCCTCTGTTCCGATTCCTGGGTATCCCGGAGGGGATGTCACACTATACCAATCTTTTCAAGAGTGCTGACTGCCCTTCTTCCGTGCCTCTATTTTCTAGGAGTAAAACAATATGGGCATTTGGTTTATCTATGCCGCGTTTTTGGTTTCTTGCTTGTCTCATACTGTATCTCGTTGTTTCATCTGTTGTCTACTCATGTGCCTTTCGTAACTCCTCATTCTTTCAGGCATTAACGCCATTGAAAACTTAAGTTACAGGTATACTGAATCTGCATCAGACTTCAAAGAGCCAGGGTTCTTCAGATTCATTTCTCTGAACCAGCGAGATGGTTGATGCTCTACCAACTCAAACTTTGGATGCTTCAGTTACATTGTGCTGAAAATCGCTGTTTATCGTTCGATCTCAGTTATTAGTAAGTTACTAGAGTCCATTTCTCTACAGACTCTACATGTACAGTCATGTTACTAGTAGTTTTGACGTTTCAAAAACAAAAAAAACATTAATAGTTTTGAACTATTGTCTTCTTGGACGAGGACTGGGGGAGACTGTTGAAGCTGAATACAAGAACTTAAGTGGCTTATATAGACGACTGAGTCAACACTCTCCAACTCTGATTTCCACTCTCAGCTCTCTCCGTTTCATGTTCCAGAACCAATAGCAATCTCACAAAAGTTTTGTTGAGTGCAACCAAACAGTAATTATATACGTAACAATCCATCAAAAAACAGGATGACAGCAGGAACACCTGAATTGACAGAACTCCACAAACCAGTCTCCGAGTCCTTGAAACAAAGCACAAAGGTGCCAGCCAGAAGTCATGATCTCTTCGGCAAACTCAGACGGCTCTGAATCTGTAAACGAAGAGCCGAAAAAAACTAAAACTTAGCCTGATCAGTACAGTACCGGTAGTTAGTTACAGGCGACGAGCTCCGCTACACACTGAACTGACGAGCCACAGTGCTCGTTCACCGGTTCACTCCCACAGCGGGCTGCTGTACACCTGCTCCGCGCCGACCTCGCCGCCGTAGTAGTAAGGGCCGAACGAGAAGCTGTTCCCCTCGTCCTCGTCCTCCCACTCCATGGCCATGCCGTCCATGTACCACTCGCCCATGCAGTCGCCCGTGAACGGACCCAGAGCGGCCTCCTCCGTCCACTGCATGGCGTCCTCGTCGTCGAAGGCGACGTACGGCGACGGGGACCGCGAGTAGCCGCAGCCGTCGAGCTCCTCCAGGTCGGACAGGACGCCGCCGTCGTCCAGGCCGCAGTCCTCGCAGTCGTGGTGCGGGTGGATGGAGTTCAGCTCGTGGTGGCTCTCGACCCAGCCATCGAACTCGTCGGCCGTGAAGCCGAGCTGCGGTCCGGTCGCGTCATCGGCGGGCTGCTCGTCTGCGCCCGCGAGGGACGCGTCCAGGAGCTCGACGAGCAGGCCGCCGTCGGCCTCCGGCGCCTCCACGACCTGGTCTTCTGCTTCGTCCGGCTGCTGCTGCTGCTCGGCGCGATCCATGTAAGTTTGTGGATCAAATTTTCAAGCTTCTTTGCTAAACTGCTGGAAGCGCGGAGAGGAGAAACTAAAGGGCGATATTCCGTGGACGTGGACTGATGATCACGGAAGGGTGGGGTGAGAGACTGACTGATGTAGCGAGCGGGAAGCTCGCGCTTTATAGGGGGGGAGACACGGGACGTGCCAGCTCAAGAGTTGCGGGCCGAGTGAGCGGCCGGTCTCACACCTAAGCGGCATGTGGACCGGACGCCACTTGCGAGCGGCATTGATGGGTAGCAGCATAGTACTGGTTCCGATAAGAGATTGCTTTGGATTGGAGCAAACCTACCTATTAGCAGCACGGATCAAGGAACAAAGCACAGCGTCGTTAAGTCGAAGGTTCTGTAGCTGGCGCGCATTTAAGGAGAAATCGTATTTCGAGGGTTCATCTATGCGGTCTGTGTACGAGATCCTCTGCACCATGCGCCTAGTACAAGCAGCGGGCGACTGTTCGCGCCTAGCACCTCCAAATGCCCGCCCTGTTTGGCCATGAATGTGTTCAGCCGCCCAGCTGGGCGCCCTGAGAAACTTCAGCCCATATCCATTGCACAGTTAGTTATTGGTGAGAAATGGTTAATCAATGTCGCTATCGACAGTACTTACTAATGATAAGAGCGTGGCCGGGGTTAAACGAGATGCAGAAAAGGGTAGATCTGGCGTGGTGACTGTCCTTGGCAGATGGCAGTGTGCCCACTGCCACCCGAGTTATTACTGCGGTCATGGCCAAGTCAGCAGTCAAATGACCGGTTCCTTCCCACTGAGAACCTGGCCACGGCCTGGATCATGATCCATCACTGCAGAAAACCTTAACGCGCGAGGCAGGAGGGGGCCTGGTGGTCTCAGCTTGGACCGTGATCCACCGGTTCACGTCAGTGACAATTTATCTCAACATCCGCATGTGATCCTCGGTCGCTACCTAGCTCGAGTTGGCCGGCGTTCTGCTGTTGGCTAGGTTTGGCGCAGAGGGTGGTGTTACCGGAAAGAAAGGTGTACCATTGTTCTGTTCGAAGCACATGGTTTGCCGCTTTGCCTGACTTGTTGGGCCTACTAGCATTGGTGGCTCGGCTATTCGGACCCCAGCCTTCGATGGTCGCTGCTCACCGGCGATTGCGGACGGGCAGACAGGCTATGGGGTTGGGGCAGACGGGGACGCTAGCGAGCGGGCACTCGCGGCTGCGGTCCGAAGGGTAGAAGAAAGAAGAGGTAGAGCTGCCTTCCCGTTTCATTCGGGCCTCGACGAATCTCTTCGCTTCGGCCGTTGCACGCCTGAACTCGACGCTGAATTCGGGCATCGGTCCGTGGCATCGTTCTGCCGCCGCAGGCCTTGGGTTAATTTGCTCGTAAGTTGAGCTCTACATTGCCCAGCATCAGAGTCAGATCATTGCTGGTTGCTGGCTTGACCAGCCTCCGCTGGCATCGGTCACCGCCCACCGCGGTCATTTCCATTAGTGCAGAACTACAGCGGGATGATCTGGATGTGGCTGGAGAGTTGGAGCGTGACAAACCCTGCAGCTGCAGCCGTTCAGCCACAAATTGGGGGCGATCCTGTTGCAGCCTGCACGCCGGCATGGACTGCGCATGCGCATGGCCTGCAATATGGCGTGTGACATTGGTCGAGAAAGGGTAGTTGCTTGTTGCCTTGGTGGACGAATGATGTGCTTCGTGGACTCGTGGTCATGTCTTGCGGTTTGAAATGATGAGATCAGACGTTGATACTTTCTGATCACCAGCTCCCGCGTGGTGAACCAAGATACACCATGGCAGTAACTCGATACTGGCTTCAGCAGTGTCGCTGCCTTGCAGATGATTCGTGTACAGGACTACTACAATCATCAATGGAGACACAGGATCGGTTAGGTAGCAACGACCAAGGGGCCAAACAGCCAGCAGCAGTCAGGCTCCAATGGTAGACCCTTCTACCGACGGGGGAGCAACGAGCTGCAGAAAGTGATTGATCGATATGGACCATTGTCATCAGCCTTATCCAACATAAGAGACAGGCAGACAGCACAACGGCACGCATTCTGGAACCAGAGCGGTAGCTAGAAAGAGGTACCGTATCAAGTGCGTCAGAAATGCAACCACAGCTTTGCCAAACAGCAATTGAACCTTCGAAAAAACGAGCTCCAGACGAGCACACAGTATTCAGAAGCACTGGAGGACAAAATTCTATAATGTACACGAATCTCATCGTCTCTTCCGGGGTTCGATCAAGCAAAACAGTTCGGCTACTCTATGCTCTTATGCAGGTTATAGATTTCACCAGGCGTAACAATGTATATGACATTTTTTCAGTTGCATTTTACCACACTTCTTTTTACAAAGGTCTTCAGTTAGACTTCTTCCGATAGCTTCATTCTTCAACTTTCCCAGATTTCTGAAGTGGAAGAGGTCTACCACGTCCCATTGTAAAGCCCCTTGTCCCATCCGGCATTCTCGGTCCAGGAATAGGCTTGTTTAAAGACTCAGAACCAGAACCACCTGATATGTAAACAATAAATATCAGAGTTCTTCATCATCAGATCTATAATGGAACATGCACGTGAGGATACATAAAGTCCCAAAAATGTTTGAGAGTGGGCATCAATTTTTGAAATTATGTCTAGCTACATTGTTGCTTTTGCATGTTTGTTTGAGAGCCAAGGGACAAGGATTAACATAGAAGGAGAATCCTAATTCCTAGATTTTGTGCAGTTGTCGGGACGTGTTTATAAGATAACCATACAAAGATAACACAGATTAACATAAAATGAATACCTTGTCCATTTGCATTTTGCTGAACCTGTCCTTTTCCTTGACCTCTATACCGACCTTTTCGTCCTCCTTTAGCATTTGACTTTTGCTGTTGCAGCTCATCCTATGTGCAAACAGATGGTGATGGATGAACGTAGAATTAAAATATACTGTTCAGGTATTTTCAACCAGTTAATGGAATGATGCTACAGAATTTCGGACCTCAGGGGTAAGAATAGAATTGATATTCTCCTTGTCAGTAGACCCCTCCAATGAGTCAGCGCTGTTGTTCTTTTCTGAGGTTGTATTCTGCTCTTCTTTTGAAGGCTGATTCTGATTGTTCCTTTTAGCAGCTGAATCCTGATTTCCCTTTGAAGACTGGTTATACTTTCCAGAACTTGGTACACTTTGTTTAGATATAAGCCTGACTTTCAGCCCAGTTCTCCAGTTTCGCTCATCATTTAAAGTAGTCGCCTAATATGACCAGAATAAACCGAGAAAATGTTAATTCTTCTAGATTTCCTCATGATGTTTCACCAAATGAGTTACTAAACAATAGATGAACTCACAGCTTTCTCAGCTGCCTCCACTGCTTCATACTCAACAAGGGCATGAACCTGTGCAAACCAGTTCCTTTAAAAACTTGGGTCGAAAGATACAGCTAGCATGATTCAACATTACATTCTAGATTTATTCTTTTGACATCTACATATTAACTGGTAAATATAGGCTCGTAACTAAGCATGATTAAATTGATGTATACACAAATAATAAAGGTATAACAGATTCACAGGATATTTAGAGTATACCTTGCTACTTAGAAAGAAGTCGACATTCTTAGGTGTTGCAGATTCTTTAGCTGAATGTGGATCATGTATTGTGATATTTACAACTCTGAGATGAAAAGATAAAATTCAGTTTCAAAAATAATATATAATCAGTGAATAATAGCAGACATGCTGACCATGACAAGTATCTACATACTTGCCAATAGCACCAAATTTTTCCTGTAGGCTCTCCAACGAGAAATCTGGAGGTAGATTTTCAACCACAACGGTTCTTTTCTGCAAACAAACTGAAGTTACATCTTACATAATCGAGGTACAATACATTCTAATAACAAGGGGTGTTATTCACCTTTGCATCTTTCAGTTCAGCATGTGGCAATGGGTGTAATCTCTTAACCCTTTTCCCATCTGGACTCACTACCTAAAAGTGCAGGAGGAAACAATTATAGCCCAAACCTTTATAGCGAAGAAGCCATTTTGCACTCATTACCAACAATCTAAAAACTTCAAAACGTCCGGGCAACATATTACCAGCTTTGATGATGTCCTGAGTGCAGCTTCAATTATAGCATGATCCTGAACGAGTTTCTTCATTTTTCTAAACGAAGCAATAACTCCAATAGGAACTACAATATGCCATTATTGAGACCGTGTTATATTTCTACTAAATATTATACATAAAATATAAAGTGCCAGAACAAATTCACGTGTAAAACACAGGAATAAAATTGCCATAGTGTTAAACCACTCAAAAATTCTTTTGTTAAAACTTCAATTTATACACAGATCATTAGAAAGCAATCAAAGAAAGATCTATTAACAAATTAAAACTGTGAAAAAGGCTTGTGATAAAATGAATAGTGGAGAACATAGAAGAATAGCAAACAATGATATATGCTCATATAATATATTAATTACAGGGAAACAACATGTGAGGTAGAAGATAAAGGTACTGAACTAACAGGTGCAATATTTCTGGTTTGGATTATTTTTAGTTCACCCCCATTTTTCTGCCTTTTATGAAATTTTACATTAATGTAATAAGTTCATGTATATTCCGTGCATATACAATTCAAGCAAACAAAAGCATGCCAGGAAGGAGGAAAAAGTAACACACTCGCTATCTTGTAAAAGATGTGCAGTAGTTTACTTTGGATATACAAGGATTCTTGTAGCTCAACCATTTAGTGCCTTGTGCCAAATTTGAGACTACGATAAAGAAAAAGAGTAATGTTGTATGCAGATCTATGAAAATGTAAACATGATTCTCATAAGAACACTAAAAGTCATCATAAAAACATTTACATTCTCTATGGTTATAGCAGCCAATCTAACTGCCTGGAGTTAAACCTCAAATGTAAATATCCATTATATGTTGACTCATGGATGCCAGCCAGAATCCCAAATACATAAGAGGTAATCAGAATCAAATAGAGTTCAATAAGGGACAACTCAGATGAGTAAGGAACAAATCATTTCCCAATGATATGAATTTGACTAAGCTACCATGGCAGGACACCAGGCAACATTAGTCAATCACAGGATCAGTTTGCATATCTTCATGGTTCCACAATCAAGTATGCATATGAAAACTCAGCTAGAAACAACAAGCATAATTCTATGATTGTTCAATAAGAAGAATGGAGCGAATCAGACACCAACAAAGTTTGTATTCACAGAGGCAGAGACAAGCTTCTCGGCACAACTAAGATAAAGCTGCACCAGGAGTACCATGTAAATGCCTCTTCATAAGTACCTGTCGCATTTCATCATTTTCAGCTCCATTCTACTAATATATGAAAACTCAGCTAGAAACAACGAGCATAATTCAATGATTGTTCAATAAGAAGAATGGAGCGAATCAGACACCAACAAAGTTTGTATTCACAGAGGCAGAGACAAGCTTCTCGGCACAACTAAGATAAAGCTGCACCAGGAGTACCATGTAAATGCCTCTTCATAAGTACCTGTCGCATTTCATCATTTTCAGCTCCATTCTACTAATGTGGGATTGCTAGGACAATGAAAAACACTGGCATTTTAAATGCTGGAAACAGATTTGCACCTTGGTGGTATATACGTAAGAAAATGGTACAAACATTAAATAAAAGTGAATTCATATTTCCATACATACACGTCAAGTGCTATATTTCTAATTTTCTAAGATGGTTGCTATGACAAATAAATGAAACAAGCAAGTACTTTCTGTATAACTGAAGCCTCACAGAGACACTTTTCAACTGAAAAATATCAACTACAAAATGCCATATTTTCAGTGTTTGTGCTGAATGTGTCCTAAGACAAGAGCACACTACTTACCAAAGCCCTGCTTGTTCTTCTTTACAAATTTCAACAAGAATTCATCAGTAGGAAGATTCTCATCGCTGAAATAGTATTCCACCTGCAATTTGTAGCACCTCAAGTTACAGGAAGCACATCGCAGAAATACATACCAAAATGAATAAGGAAAATCCTATATATATTCTGCCTCAGAACATGACACTAGGAGAATGATATCCAGTTCCTCGAAATTAGGTGTATGTCACTAATGAATTCACAGTATTTAGTAGAATTCGTTGTGCGACTAATTTCCTCCTATTTCCCAATGGGCGTTCCTCCTATTTCCCAATGGGCCATTGGTCTATTCCATTCTACCATGTATTCTCAACCGAACTCCCAATTTAGCCCATGCCTCTTAAGACTGCATAGATGCATAGACTTCCATTTCACCATGTATCAACACGATTCTAAGTTCTAATCCAAACAAGCCACTAAACCAGCATACATGAACCTTAAGCAGAAAGGAACAGGGGCCCGGAAATGGACTATGTGCAGTCCCAGGACGCATGACAAGAGGGAAGGAACGGGCAGTAGCGCACCTGCTTGACGATCCGGTCGCGGAGTTCGTCGGTGAGCACGAAGCCACCGGCACCATCCTCGGTTGTCTCTGAAGATGCGGCAGCGACGGGGGCGCATCCTCCACCACCTCCAGAAGCGGCAGCTCGTCGGCGACCGTAGGGGGCTCGGGCGCGACCGAGTCGACAGGAGAGCCTGCCCATCCGTAGCGGAGGGCAGGACGTCCTCGGCAGCAACAGGAGGAGACGGCGGCAGGGGTTGCAGCTCGTCGGCGGCGACAGGGAGATCGGCCGCGACGGCGTCGAGAGGTGGAGCCTGGCCGTCCATACCCGGAGCGGAGAAGCGGGGAGCCGAGTCGCCGCCGCCGCTCGCAGTCGTTGGGTGGCGGCTGCGAATGGCGGTCGGTTGCGACTGCGGGCTCGAGGCCGGGTCGGCGCGGTGGTTTGAGCTATATACAGCTGGACAGGGAATTTTTTTCTATTTTGACCGAGTGAGGCCGCGAGCGCGAGGGTTCGTGTTAATGATGGCCAAACGGGCCGGGCTAAACGGGCAGGCCCGAAGCACGCTTTTTTGGCCCGACCCGAACCCGGCACGGCACGGATTGGTTTTGGGCCGGGCTGGCCCGGCACGCACCGTCGGGCCGTGCTCGGGCCGGGGTAGGGCACGACGGGCGGCCCGGCCCGGCACGGATTGGACGCGGCCCGATGAAGCCCGACGGGCCACACTTTTGGCCCGATAAAGCACGGCACGAAATTAAATAATATACATATTTTATACTTAACATTAATGGTGAAGTGCTTTAGTGGTAAAGCATTTGACTTGTACCTTAGAGATTCAAGGTTCAAATCTCCATCTTGCTATGTTTTTATCTATTTTTTCAAGTTTTTTAACATTATTGGGTCGAAAAATACTTATTGGGCTTAACGGTCAGCACGGCTCGAATAGCCGAAAAACCATTTTCGGGCCGTGCTGCGTCCGACGCCCGAGCTCGTGGGCGGCACGGCACGGTCCGAAAGTAAATTAGTGCGTGTCGGCCTGAAATGTAAATGGGTCGGACCTTTTCGAGCTCGGGCCGTGCGTCGTCGGCGGCCCGTTTGGCCATGACTAGTTCGTGTGTCGGGAACAAACGACTCATCGGCTCGGAAAATTGCGATGGCCATGGGCTCCATCTTAGAACTAAACGGCCCGACCTATGAAATCACTTGCGCACCGTGTCTGTGCTAGCCCTTTTCGACTGTCGGACGTAAGCTGCGGAGAAACCGCAGCGTTGTCGAGAAATCATCACCACTAGTCATGGCCAAACGAGCCGCCGAGCACGGCACGGCTCGAGTCCGAAAAGGCCGGCCCATTTACATTTCGGGCGGCACGACGATCGATTAGTGCCGTGCCGACCCACGTGCTCAGGCGTCGGCCGCGGCACGGTCCGGAAATGTTTTTCGAGCTATTCGGACCGTCGTTGGCCGTTAAGCCCACGGGCTTAACAGCCCAATAAGTATTTTTTGGCCCAATAATGTTAAAAAACTTGAAAAAATAGATAAAAACATAACAAGATGGAGATTTGAACCTTGAATCTCTAAAGTACAAGTCAAATGATTTACCACTAAAGCACTTCACCATTAGTGTTAAGTATGAAACATGTATATTATTTAATTTCGTGCCGTGCTTTATCGGATCAAAAGTGTGGCCCGTCGGGCTTCATCGAGCCGCGTCCAATCCGTGCTCGGCCGGCCGCCTGTCGTGCTCTACCCTCGGCCGAGCACGGCCCGACGATGCGTGCTGAGCCAGCCCGAAACCAATCCGTGCCGTGTCGAGTTCGAGTCGAGCCAAAAAGCGTGCTCGAGCCTGCCCGTTAGCCCGGCTCGTTTGGCCATCATTAATCACCACCGAGAAGAAGAGGTATCCGGTCTCCATGAGAATAATCTAGAAAAAAGGCACTCCATTAGAGGAAGCAAGCAGTATAATGGGGTCTCATGGTCCATACGCGCTCGCGCCCTCGGCTTCCTAAGCACGGACCGGCGGGTGGCCAAAAGACATGATTTGAATTATTCGACCGCGGACCACCCGCAAACAACGATCATGTTCATCCTTTTGCAATCAATATTCCCTCTTGTGCGTTCTCAAAGGTCATTTCGGAATTGTTACTGTTCGTAAATTAGCCATCTGAAATGACCATTCAAAATTTCACAATATCATTGCAGGGTAAGATATTTGAAGGCTATATCCGGAACATGTGGACAAGGGGAGTAGCGTGATGGGCACGAGGAGGGACGACGCTACGGAACTGACGCTGCGAAACGGAAGGCTGAAAGGGCCGGTGACGTAGGTGCGGAGGACGGCAGCGAGGATTAAAGTGCTTGTGGTAGTAGGCACCAGCAATGGTGGCAAACCAAAGTGTAGAGTTCGATCGATCACAAATCGATTAGCTAGTACTACTAGTTCGATAGGTCCAGTGTAATCATCGTTTGGTGGGGACCATCTTTTGAGTTAAAAACCATCTCTCTCCTGATGGAGCTCATGTTTCAGTGTGAAAGCTTATGTCATGCTAGCACCGTAGCAGGCGTAGTCTTGATTCCTTTTTCTATTCACTTACGTATTTTTTCCTATCTCCTCCGCATGGTTCCATGCTCATAGTGTGCAAAGTTCGCCAATCGAACTGCTAGCAAGGACCACGATTCGGTCATCTCAAACGTTTTTTTTTTGGGGGTACGGTTTGACATCTCAAACGTCGTCGGTGCTCTAAGGTGTGCTCTTCAATACTTGAAGAGGTTGCTGAAGCTGGTCGGCATATAGTTAATTGGTCACATCGTTCGTGTAAATTGTAATTAAGTAGTACACCTTACATCTTTTCCTTTTGTTTCTACAAGGAAATGCACCCTCCAACTCTAACTAGATAACGATTTTATTTTTCTAGAATACGCAAGTGAACTACGTATCATTGTGTTAAAAACTTTAGATTGATAACCTCAAATAACACACTGTCACTTTTTGCCGGCCTCCTGTCCTGTGGTTTTTCGAGATTTTGCAAAGCTGCTGAAACTACCGAGTGGAGAAACATTCCTAGATTTTTTTGAGACAAAAATAAAAATTGCATGCTGATGCTACTGGACTCAAAAGCCCACAGAAGAAGAAGAAATTACAAAAGCCCACATTTGGCTTCGGTTCGTAGCCCACTTGGCCCGAAAAAACGCAAGTCATAAGACAAACCCTCCAACGCGCACGAAAGCTACTGCCTCCTCCCTCCCTCCAAACCCTCGCTGCCATGGGCAGGAAACAAGCCGCCGCCGCCGCTGCCGCCGCGGTTGACCACGAATCTCTCGCGGCCACCATGCCCTCGGACCTCTTGGCAGCGGCCGATTGCGGCGGCGTCCATGGGCACTCTCTCTTCTTCGATGCCCTGGTTCAGCTCATTCCTCCGCGCTTCTACCTGCAGGCCGGCGACGAGGACCGCCCCTGGTACCAGGGCCTCTCCAAGGCCGCCAAGGCGGCCATGAAGGCCAAGTCCCGCGCCAACATCAAGGCAGCTCGCCGCGCCCGCCTGGATCCCTCGGCGCCGCCCTCCTCCACCCTCGACCTGCTCAAGATGTCCGTCGCCGACCAAGCAGCGGAGGAGGAAGACGAAGACGAGAAGGATAAGTCAGAAGGGGAGAGCGGGGAGTCTGGAGACGAGGCAAGCTCCGACGATGAAGATGATGACGAGATTGAGGAGGATGAAGGCAAGAATGAGAAGGAGGGGATCCAGGTCGCGCCAGCGGCCGTAGTGTCTGAGGACCGGTCGGTGACCTACGAAGAGCTGCGGGAGCGACTTCACCGCCGCATCGCTGAGCTCCGTGGGAACAGGTGCACCAGGCCTGAGTTCTTGAATAAGCCCAAGAAGGAGAAGGGCAAGAAGGAGAAGGGGAAGACTTCCAAGAAGGGAAAGGACGAAGGCAAGAAGCGGAAGCGTGCAGGTACAGAAGATGAGGATGGCAAGGATGGAAAGAAGGCAAAGAAGGAGGCTGAGGAGAAGCCAGATATCATGTATGCAAATGTCTTTGTTGACCCCAAGGAAGCAAGGCGTAAGAAGAAGAGGAGGGTGAAGAACAAGAAGAAGGCATTGGAGGAGGCTAAGCGTATGCAGGAAGCCAAAAAGGATCCTGAGAAAGCAAACAAGATTGCGTGGGATATAGCAAGAAGACGGGCTGCTGGGGAGAAGGTGCATGATGACCCGAAGTTGATCAAGGAAAGCTTGAAGAAAGATCAAAAGCGGCAACAGAAGCATGCTGCACAGTGGAAGGATAGGCAGAAGACCGTAGACAAACAGAAGCAGGAGAAGCAGAAGACGAGGACTGAAAACATCCGTGAGCGGGCACACCAGAAGAAGATGCGCAAGATCGAGAAGCGTGAGAAGAAGCTTATGCGCCCTGGGTTTGAGGGGCGTAAGGATGGTTATGTCAATGAGTAATATCTATGTCAAATGTCAGGAAAGGGACGTTCCTGTATTTGTTCTGCAGAGCTGTGCTGTGGGTACTCCTATTCATGTCATGGATGCTAAGTGCTTAAATTATATTAGCATAATTTTTGAAATGTTAGCAGAACTTTTATGTTAGGAGCTGTGTTGTCATTTATCAGATCATGTGTTCATTGTTCATTATGGTACAAGTTGATAACTGGGAACGCTAAACTAAATTGTACTTCTATGGGTCCCTCCTCTTGGTTACAGAAGACTGATACTGATAGGTGGTAATGAACTGCTTGCAAAATTTTGCTAAAGAGATAGATATCTTTGTGTATGGCAAGTTTGATCTATTTAAATTCTCATCATTTTTTGAGAATTCGGTAAACCATGTTTGCTATGCAGCTAAGTTGATGGCTTTGATTTGTTCTGGTATTGCAAGTGATGGTGTCATTGTCAATGGTGATCTGAAATGTTTTCAAGGGAAGCGCCATATAGTTGCTTACTTTGTGCGGTAAGTACTCTGATCTTTCCTGTGCAGCACATTGAAATGCTTACTTCCATGATGCCTATTTAGAATCCTATAATGGAACTTATTCAATCTGTTTCACGGAATTTCTATAACCTTATCTTGATTAGTAGTCAACTTGGGGCTTTTTCTGCAGTATAGTAGTTTAATCAAAAGATTCATGCTGTGGTAGGTCACATATTGTATTAATCTTGTTATTAGGTAGAAAAGCCCAGTGTGGTGTTAATGTCATTATTACAAACATGTAATGCTGCAATGGAAGTTTTTTTTGTCAAATCGTCAGCAAAAGTGTCAGGTCATCTTATATTTGGTAGAGAGATTAACTACTTAGAGATATTTGAGCCACACATTTGTTCCCCACGATCTTACTGTGTGTGATTTTTTGTTAGGTATGTGGTAGACTTCAATGATGTAACTCATCATTTTCTGCACTGCATTCATGTGAATTTGGCCATTTGCAGCTCACCAGGTCCATGGTACTGAAATTTATATCTTTTTTTTCCCGGTTGTTTGAGTGTTTTAGCACTAATGTAGGAAACACTAACCCGGCTAACCAATTCCGGCCTGCTAATAATCAGCTAGTAGCTTTAAGAACTCTTATCCCAAATTTGAAAATATGTGCTATCTAGTTTTCATCATTGTTTACTTAGGCTCAAGTGTATGGAAATACTGCTGGAAATAATCCTACCAGCTTGGTTCTTAGTATCTTTAAATCCAGCCGTTATATAAGTATATTGTAGCTCTTTCTGCCACGGTGCCACCAATGTTGCTGTGCTGGTGAGGTTAGCTAGCTTAGTGCATAGGCCGAAGTACTAACCCATAGATGTTAGAGGACAATTTATATATATAAAAAGAGAGTTGCAGGACTAATTTATTTTAAGGAAGCTTGAGTTCTGATTTTAATGGATGTTGAATTTTCTTCCCTGTGGTTACTAGAAAATCTGGCATAAATATATTTTTCATGTGACATTTGTATGTTTCTTCTAGCTACTATGTCACTTTTTACCAAAGAAGAAAAGGCCAAATATACTTTGTAGCTGAGGATATTTTAGTCGTGTTAATTTCAAATGCATGTTTTGCTTTACTACCTCTTACATTTGGTCACAGCCGGTCCATATAGACTGATGTCACATTTACAGCGACCTGGAGCACGGACGGTGGAATACATCATTAGTCATCTTAAAAATCTTCCAGATGATGTCGTCAGGTATTTTTCCTGGCTTAGTCTGAAATATTTGCTCCTCTAAGGTTACGTCCCACCCAGGCCAAAGATAGCATGATTCTAATCTTACTGAAATAGAGCTGTTTAGTATTTTATATTTAAACATGAATCTCATTTCAATTCAATCTGTCATAAAAGTAACAGCTCCATTGGTAGAATTTGATTTTGCATCCTTTTTTAGCCTGTATATGGTGATTTCTGTTCAGAAGCATTATTCGGGTCCAGTGAAATATAATCTTGTAAGATGAAATCGACCTATGTCCCTTTTATCTAAAAGCACTGAAGATCAGCTGCCTTTTGAAATTCTTTTTGTATAATTAATTATGGCAATTTTTCGTTAAATATTAATGGCTTACAAATTTTGATGACCATTTTATAGTAACATTTTCTCATTTTTTATCTCCTTACTCTTAGCTTAAGGTTTCCTTAAATTAACAGCTTACAAATTTCTTGGCCTGTCTCAGTTTCCATTTCTTCATAATGTGGCATCAACATCAATCATGTGACATGGCTGATGAGAATGCCTTGGGTATGAACCATGGCGTAGTTCTATTTACTTTTAAATGTGTTCTTTCTCGAAACAAGAATAAAAATTACTGCAGTTATCGTATGAATTAGTTGTTCTTTTAGGCACTTTCATTTCACTTGCTGTTTATTCTAAATTGTTTTTTGGCTCATGTGGAAGTTTTTCTCTTTTTAGTTTTTATTACACTCTGAAGTTAAAGGTAGTTCAGAAGACTGTTGCTTGCCTTAAACGGCTTCAATGGACGAATGTGTGAAGATGAAAGCAAACCTTTCAATGGACTTTCATTTCAGTTTTAAAGTTTAGTAACTGGTAAACTTCCTTTCATTCCATGAAAAGTTTACCCTGCAATAACATTATGGGGTACTGTATGTGATAAGCACCGCTGCTTCACAAATTAGCCATCTTGCTTCTTGGGGAGTTTCATTTTCATGGTTTGTGTTTGAGTTTTCATGGTTATGTATTTCTTCAACAGTCTGATGGATCGGATATTTGAAGCCATGCTCTTACTGCAAGCGAGATGACACCGTTATGAAAATCCAGCGTTGGTTTGGTGCAATAGACTGGACCAGGAAAGGTAGGCGGTAGCCTTGCAACTGAAGAAACCTTTGTGTCGGGAAACACGGGCAAGTTCCTGTCCTTTTTAAACAGGCTGAAAAGAAAGTTTGGTAACGACAGTACTACTATCCATCAGTTTGCAAGCAGGCATTTATCATGGATGTCTTTGTCCGTGGAAAAACAAAACAAAAGCATGATTTCTCATTTACATCCGTCCGTGCTAGAAACACTGTAACGGGCATGGAGGCTACAGAAGGCACGGCCGGCACCAACCTCAACCGAGCCGGGACGGACAAAATCAATGGAGAGGAAAGTGGAAACCAGCACCGATTTTCTGGGCTGGCATCGGAAAGGCGAGACCGACGGCACCGTCTGGCGTAGTAGCCGCCCTGTGAGACATGAATGTTGGGGCGAAAAGATCTCTCCAAACCAAGCCGTGATCTTCCACCTTTATCGCTCTGGCCTGCCGGGTATCCTTGACATGCCATGCCAACCCGATAGCACCCGAGAATACGATGACGACGCGTTGATTCCCGTTTCGTGTACAGAGATCATGTGACCCGGCGCCTGGATTCAGTGGATGGACGGTTGGGGAAGAGGATCATTGGCTTAGCCAAGCTCTCTGGCGTACCTCTTTGTCCCTGCACACCACCATTGTTCTGCACTTACCACTTCTTTTCTCACTGTAGTTTCTCTTTCAGTCGGTGGCTTAGCGGTGAAACCATAATGTTGATTATTGCCGCTTGCCGCACCGGTGCTGGGGCGGGTGAAAGTCAAAACCGCGCATGTGGAGCCTGACGCGCGTACTATTTTTCACCGCGTGTCCTGAGATCCTGATGTCCGAATCCTGATACTGAAATTAACTCCACGCCACTGAGCGAATCCACGTCCGTAGGACGACCGAGCCTGACGCGCGAATGAATACGGCTAGCGGTCATAGCGAGAGATGGATTGGATCCTCAGAGATGGCCGGCAGGAAGCATCCATACCATGGACCACTCGGTCCAATTCACACACCTCGTTACGGTCGCAGCGCCTACGAGTTTTTACCGTGTGTGCTTGTGAACGGCAAGAAAGTGTGTCGGCGTGCAGCGCAGCTCCGTCTCGCCTTCGGTATCTGAACTCGGGTTGTCGAATTCGCATGTCAGTGGCAGCACTGCATGCGTTGTGTGGGCGTAAAGCGAACGCTGCTTGGCGACAAGGCCTCGGCGAGTCCACCAAGCAAGAGGACATGGCCCTTGAATTAACCTGTCTGATGATTGATTAATATATGCCGGATCATCAGTGCGGTATCACTCATCAGTCATCACTGCTCTAAGCTCAAAGACTCCTAATAAAGTACCACTAGCATATATAGCACTGGCTGGCTATGAACGTGTTTACTGAAACTCTCTGTGCCTGAACTATGGATATCACGCGCACACTACGGCCCCGGCGTTGAGAAGTGGCGGCCATCATGCGCAAGTGTGGATACTACGGATTGCAGGAGGAGGAATCTCCGGCATGCCCACTCGTTTGCTCTAAACAGCCTCGCTTTTGGAGATGGTGATGGTTTTTGGGGCTGCTTTGTCTCCAACAACCTGCATAAAGCCAAAGCATATGCAGTCTTATCAGTTTGATGCTGGGTTTATTATGCTGGCTGTGTCCCACAAAAATGCACAAAGAAAACGGTAAAGATGAAGAGTAGCAAAGAATGTGCCACAAAGCCATTTTAGTGCTACTAGTACTTTGCTGCAACTGGACCATGTCTCAATGCGCAAGTTCTGCCAAGCGAACTCGTCTGCACAAGAACAAAACTCAATAATGTAGATGGATGCTCCATAACCCATGAAGCTTCTCGGTAAAAGTAAACATGCTCCCAGCAATTTACCTTAAGCATTGAACAGTAATCTCACCTCGACCACGGACCCTGTCCTTTCCCGTGCTCGACAAAGTGGTACCAAAACGCTGCAAAAAGAAAAAGAGGCGCACTCTAGTCTCTAGAGTCTGGAGTCATTGACTACTGTTGCCGCAATTCTCACAGGACCGTGAAAAAATTAGAATAGTGGCAGAGTGGCCAGCAAAGTGCCAAAAGAAAAGGGAATCGCCATCAGCGTGTGGCCCCATAAAAAAGCAGGGCGTGGGCGGGGGCAGCTGCCTCCAACCCGGTGCGCGCGGCGGCTCGGAGCGCCCAGCTCTTGTCTCCGGAATCGCTTGTCTCCTACCTCACTCTCCAGTACTCACTCAGCTGCCAATCGCCGCCCAGCACAGTACCGGCGCTGCTGCTCGGGGGAAGGGGTTGAGCTTGGGAGTGCTGGGGGTTCGAGGAGATGGAGCGAGATTCGGCGACGAGGAGCGTCGCAATGCTGGCTCTGTGCTCGGCGCTGCTTCTCGTGGCGGCGCCTGCCTCCCTGGCCTCGACTGCTCCGGTGGAGGACGGTACGCCGCTGCTCCTCTGACCTTCTTGCGCTTTCTTGATTGATAGTGCTGCTCTTGATGTGTTACCTGCTGTTGCTACTGCTAGTTTTGGGGCAGTTTCGTGCTGCCATCTTTGTAAAATCTTCGACTGGGATTTGGGAGTGTCTCCGCCTCAGATCTCTATCATTAGGATAATTTATGAGATTTTGTGCTCCCTTTGTTACCATTTATCCCATTTATCTTTGCAATGCGGATTTTATGAGCATATAAAGCATGATGGGACAGTTTAAGCCGGCAGTGGAAAGTAGTTGTAGTTGTATTGGGAGTGTAGGACAGGACAAGAAGGTGACTTTGAGCACCAGGAGCAAACAGACGTTTGCACTCACCAGAAAGTAGAAGATATGCAATGTAAAGTAGAGCCGTTTCTCCTTTCTTACTACTACCATTTTTCAGTACAGCCTATAGTACATCAAAGTAAGGATTCTCGTTGCTAGGCAAGATCAAATAGCTTCGAAAATGAAGTGCAGCCATACCACATTATTCAGAGTTCAGAGGAAAAACGTGATGCCCTTACCCGTAAAGATTTTCTCCTAGTCCTGTTGCCTGTGTTGTGCCACCCCTGTTTGAAAGCCAAAACGATACTTTTCTGCACCTGCTTTGTTTAAACAAACCTACATTTCTTTCTTATGTTATATTTCATGATCTCGTCTTGTGATTCGTCTCGTCTAGTGTTAGAGCGGAGCGTTTACTTTAGGTGAACTCAGATTTGCAGTTTTGCTTAATGGATATGAGCATGTGGCGCTTTCTTTGTGTTACTCTGTTGTTTTTGTTCACTATGGGTGCCTTTCTGAATAAACTTGGGGCTATCTATTTTGATCGTACATGTTGTGCCTGAAATGACTAATTAGTAAAGTGTACTACCAAGTGAGAAAGGCGTTCTGTTGAATGCAAAACAGTCACTACCAAAATTACAGAAGTTCAATATGTTTTCCTTTCATATACAGTAGTTGTAAAATCTTCTGCTTAAGCGAGGATGACGTCAAAAATAAGTCAATAGGAAACCGGGCCCTGTGTAATAAACTCGTATCAAGACGGAACAGCACAGCAGAACCCGGTGTACAGCAAGTGTCTAATTAACCGTCTCGTGTGGGTCAAATGTTAAGACTTAAGAGCGGCCGTGCCGTGAAGGTCCACGTCAATCGTTCTTTATTTCCAGTACTTTCACCTTCCTAGATTTACGCCATAAACTGTGGCGCTCTGGACATTTGGATCTGGGGCTGGACCACTGCAAGGGGTCTGCATGGGAGGACGGTTGGTAGATGTTTCACTTTCACGGCCTCCCCACATAAGGTGGATGAGCGTAGTCACATGGCTGTCCTTGTGAGAACAATGACGCATAGTAATGTGGTCTAGTTATAGCGTCCCGATGAACTGCATTGGATGTATAATAGAAAAGCGGAAATGATATCCGTACTTCTGGGCTGTCCGACTATGTATAGCAGGGTTCATACAAATTTGTGGACTTGTTTTACCTGATGAGAACTGCTGAGTTCTTACAATAATAAAAAAAGGGATTAATTGTTCCCAACCTGTTTTACCGTCGAAGATGCTGCCTAGAGTAATACTCTGCTCACACCATATGATCATAATACTTCTCCTGGATTAACCTTCTTTGACTCTACTATATGACTGTTCGGTTCACATTTCGACGAAAAATCTTTGTTAGTTGTATTTAGAGTTATTGAATTCATAGTAGTTGACATTCATTGTACCTAAGTCATTTATGGTCAAACTCACGGTAGTACCTCCTATGCAGCTATGCTCCAATCGTAAATGATAGAATCTTTTTTACAGCTTTCCCATTTCATGCTACATATGCATCCTAGAGTATACATTTGATACATTTTCTTAGTAGAATAAATTTTCAGATCTGTTAAGCTGATATATTTGTTACCGTCTTGTGCTGCAGCAACATTGTGCTCGGAGTGACATATACTATACTGATCCTGACGTTGGTTTGTGATTCCCTTGTGAAACAGGCTTGCTTAGCAACGGTGACTTTGAGACTGCACCAACTGGTGGTTTTGCCAAATCTGCTTCTGTTGCTGATGGTGCATCATCTGTCCCTGATTGGACGATCAATGGCACAGTTGAGCTAATTTCAGCAGGCCAGCACCAGGGTGGCATGATTCTTATTGTTCCACAGGGTATATGTCAGACCTCTTGTTTCTGAATAAATACAAAATATGTCTGTGAATAATAATGTATGCTACTTTGGTGTGTCAATGCAATATGTCATATTAAAATATCTCTATTTTCATGACAGGGGATCATGCTGTACGGCTAGGGAACGATGCTAGCATCAGCCAAGTAGTTCAGGTTGAAAAGGGCTCAGAGTATGCTATCACGTTCAGTGCTGCTAGGACATGTGCCCAGCTGGAGGCGCTTAATGTGTCTGTGCTAGGTGGTGTATCACAGACAGTGGACTTGCAGACATTGTACAATATCGAAGGCTGGGATGCATATGCGTTGGCTTTTCAGGCAACAGATGAGGAGGCACATATTCAGTTTATGAACCCTGGCATGGAGGATGATCCCACTTGTGGGCCTATTCTTGACAACGTCGCCGTCAAGAAGCTCTTCACTCCAGACAAACCAAAGGGTACAGGTCTTCTAAACATAATTTAAAAGTTTTAAAGCTAGCATTAAACTGAAATTTCAGTGTCCATATTTTTTGCTGCCTTTTGTGATTGGTTTCAGTAAGGCATGGATTATTGGAATTCCTCTAGCCCCAAAGAAGTTATTTTCCTTGTATGCAACATGTCATCAAGCTTATGTGTTGTTCCCTTTGTGCCAACAGATAATGTGGTTATCAATGGAGACTTTGAGGAAGGTCCGTGGATGTTCCCAAACACGAGCTTTGGGGTGCTGCTCCCAACCAACCTAGATGAGCAGACATCTGCCTTGCCTGGCTGGATGATTGAGTCCAACCGTGCAGTCCGCTATGTTGACTCTGATGAATACAAGGTTCCTCAGGGGAAACGTGCCATTGAGCTACTCTCAGGCAAGGAGGGCATCATCTCCCAGATGGTTGAGACAACCCCTCAGAAGGAGTACAGCCTGACGTTCACGCTGGGTTCAGCGGGGATTCATGCCAGCCACCGATGGCAGTCATGGCATTCGCTGGTGACCAAGCTCAGAACTTCCACTACTCACCAATGGGCAACGCCACCAGCCAGTCTGCGAATGTGACATTCACAGCACGCGCTGAGAGGACACGGGTGGCCTTTTACAGCGTCTACTACAACACGAGAAGTGATGACCACAGTTCGTTGTGCGGGCCGGTGATCGACGACATCCGTGTCTGGGGCTTGAATGCTGCTGCTGGGTTGAAGGCAAGGGTTGGGCTGGTTCTTGCCATTGTTGCTGTCGTTGGCATGTTGCTGTTCTGAAATATGAATTGCCGAGTGGGTTTGATCTTGGGTATTTTGTTAGTTGGAAGCAAGGATATAACCTCCTCTGTAAGTTTGAGGAGGCCACTAGTTTTGGTAGTGAGCTTGAAATTTCTACAATTTGAATGATGTAAGCCAGGCTGAAGCTACTAAAACCTGTAAGTGGTTGCTTCCGTTACTTTGTGGTTGTGAAGTAACACGCAATCTATATGGGATTGTGCGGTTTGTGTGCCAAGAGCTTGTAATGTCAAATGTCAGAACTGTTCCGGTTCGTCTCTTCAATGTATTAGAAATTTGAAGAGCTCAATTGCTTTCCCGTGGCGTATTGCATGAATGTTGTTTAGAGAATCTACTTTTCGGGCGGAGTACCTTGATAAAATGCATCGAGAGCATCAAAAAGAAAAAAAACACTAATTCCTTTGTTTTTTTTTCCTGGAATCTAAAACATGTCCACTTGAAACTAAAAATTCCAATCGACAATCATCATAGATGTGTAGGGGAAGCATCTGTTTTTCCTTGAGCAAGTAGGGCATGTTTAGATTCCGTATATTTTCCTTGACCGAAGTGGTTTGACAGGCCAGTAAAAAATAAGATGCACAGGGAAGGTCCGGTATGGCACATCCATTTAGATTGAATATTGATGAGCCGAATCCAGATGAAATAAGGCTGCAGGTGAGGCAGAAACACTCCAAAACTACTCTCCAGGACGTACATAATGATATATTTCTAATTTTGAACAAAGTTAGCTGGTACCCATCCGATTTTTGAAAGTTTAATGGCATGGATCTAATTAATAAAAAAAGGGATGAAATAAGGCTCCTGTCTCCGGCAAAAAAGTGTCTTCTTTTTTAAGAAAATATATGAACATGTAGTTTATGTTATCATCAATCATCATGCAAATTTTGAGATGCAACATATACTCACTACGTTATAAAGTAACAAAAATTATTGTTGTCACATGTGCACTATTTAAATACTCTTCAAAATGATGACGATTTATGTAAAATATTTTCGTTAAATAGTAAGAGAGAAGGCTAAGATGTAATGGGTAAGATAGTTAGAAACCAAGCAATTTCTAATTGGTTGAAGGATGCATATACTATAAACATGTGAAACTTAACAAGAATTTGTTTTTATGGATCTGAGTTATGTCATTTCTAAATATACGATTTTGAGTTAAGATATCTAGTTTTGAGTTATGGTATCTTCTAAATAACCCCCTCAACACATCACCATTGTACACCATCTTCGTACTATTAAGATCCAACAACATGCATATTTTTTTTAAAAGAAAATAATTATGGCAGTTGCTCTAGCTTTTTATTTCAGTAAGTGTACAGAAACAACAGTTGCCTCCACCTTTGCTAGGCTTTATATACAGAGACTACAAGGCAAGAGAATTTTATCTCACTACCATTGCAAAAGGAGTAGAGTTGAGAACTGCTATTGCAAAGATTGGGAGCTGCAAAATACCATCGGAGACTCCACTTAGCTGAGAAGTAGCAGTGCCGTGATTTTTCTGGGTCAAAACATGACAGAAGACTTGAGAAGACCAAAGTACCCCTGGTTTTGGAGCTGTCGGCTACAAGGTTTACAAAAATGGATTGACCGTTCCGGTTTTGATCCGAAAAAACTGGCGGTTGACCGATTAGCTACGGTTTTCTCCGACTAACCGGTCAAACCATTCGGTCGACCGGGACCGGTTTCCGGTTAACCACCGGGATAACCGGCCGGTTTTCACCGGTTTTATGAACCATGATCGGCTAAAGAGTACGGCATGACCTTTGCGCATTTTGGACCATGCAACACCACACATGGATTTCTTATACTACTAATAATAATGTCATATTAATAATTATCATTGCACCCCAACAATATGGATCGTGATAATAATAACATGATATCATATGAATGACAGTCTTACACATAGAAGTCACATGGAGCATATTCATACAAGTTCAAAGACACAATTGTTTCGCTATACTCAAATAACAATAAAGTCACATAGTAATACAAATTGAACTACAATCATGGAATAAGCAACACAAATTCTTCTCCCAATGCCTTTTCCTACTCCTCATCTGTGGTCCTGGACTATCATTGGATTGCAGCTGAGATATTTTTGGAATGCAAGTTGACGAGGTTAGTGCCATCGACTCCTTCACAACACATGATCTTGTCCTACGAGGATGTGGAACAACAAAGGGAAAACTTCAGCTTTCATGCTATAGAGGGAAAATGGTAGGAGTATTTTGATTCAAAGACATTTGTTCACTTTGGGGTTGTAGGGCTGCTGGAGATGTCAATTTGTTCTAATTTATTGTGCCTTTTTCCCTTGACCTTGGTACAATGGTATTGATGTTCTCCTTTTCTTGAGAGCACATTTACAGCGCCCCATGATACCTATGACCTCAAAGCATCATGCCTCCAATCCCGTCAATTAAAATAGGTAATGCAGTAATTAGTCCTCAACAAATAGTGTAACTCAGATTTGGTTGGTTCCATCCGAACCAACCCACCCTGTCATCCTTGATGCAGCGTCGCCTGCGAGACATCGTGGCGGGGTGATTGGTGGAGCGTACGCCATACGGGCTGTCGTGCGCCTGCACCTCCTAGTCAGTGGCACCGCAAGTCGCCGCCGCCATCGGCGAGTAACGAACCCTAACCGCCGCCACTGCGTCAAGGGTAACAGGCTGCCTCATGCCAACATGAACAAAAAGATTAGATTACGTTAGTCCATTTCCCCCGATACCATTAGGAAACATGAAAAATTGCATAATTATTAAATTGATTGATTACTATAATACCCATTCATACTTATGATACCCCTACATGATACTTATGATACTAATGAGAATTGAAAGTATCATGATCAAGGGCTGAACCATTGGATCCAAAAAATAGACTGTGTGCATTCAATTTACAGTAAAAGTGCTCTTTCTTGATTACCTGCTCTCTCTCTCTCTCTTACTGGTAGTTTGTCCATCAGTACTCATCCGGAACACTTTCTTTGCATAGCTTTGCCCTATGGTGAAGCTTTCCACACCTCTTACATATGTGTTTCTTCTTGTACGCCTGGCCTTCTTTGTACCTTAGGCCTACCAGCTGGCCTTTGAACTTAGGAGATGACATTTGACACAAAACGTTACGGCGATAGTAGTTCTCAACTAAGTGGAGTCTCCGATGGTGTTTTGAAGCTCTCAATCTTTGCAATGGCAATTCTCAACTCCACTCGTTTTGCAATGATAGTGAGCTAAAATTCTCACAAGACAATTGCCAGGCCTAATTCTCGCAATATTCACCAATTGTTGTCGGCTGATACAATTGAATGCCTAGATCAGCACCACCAACTGAGGCCTTGTTCGTTTTGCCATGGAATCACATGGATCCTAGCCCAAACCACATGGAACAGAAAAATATGAAATCGTTCCAGTCCAATTCGAAATGGTCGTTCGGTTACGCATGGGTTGGCATGGGTACCAATACAATTCCAGCGCATTCCATGCCTTGAAGGCATAGCACCAATCCATGACTCTAACCCATGGAACGTAGCAAACCTGGATGAAGTGACAGAGCTGGAACCACTCAATCGTGTCTAGGAACAGATGCATATGTGATCCATTCCCATAAAAACGAACAAGGCCTAAACGCGCTCTTTGCCTTCCTTTGGAATCTCCTTTTGTTTCTTTGCTTCTATATATTCCAAAAGACGTAGATGATTCACCTGAGGTGTTCTTCTTGATT